>PVHP010027860.1:0-23553 GCA_004024765.1 Zapus hudsonius
GCTGGGGGAAAGCCAGTGAAGCATGCACCTGTGATACAAAATTTCAGATGTGGCGTTGGTATCTATGTGCCCAGGACAGTGAGTTCTTGTTTAAATTTGCACCCTAGGCATCTCACCAGCCTCACCCTAGACCTGGCCTGCCCTTTGACACCACCAAGAGAGTGACAAAGGTTTCAGAGGTCTCAGCCTTCTCCTTGCCAGTCATTCTTCTGCAGTAAACACCCAGCTGGATTCCTGGGTCTGTGGGCTGGGAAAGAACCAGAGAACTCATCTGTCTCAACCTTCTGTCATGTGGGGCCCAGGCAACTAAGGCTCCGTGTGTTAAGGATGCTTAGGGATTTGGCTTTGGCGTTTTGAAGGGATATTGAGAGGACCTAAGAACGGGCATGGTGGTTGGGCTCTTTGCTCTTTAATGACCATCCCAGCCCTGTGACAAACTTTCCACTGTCTCCCCAGCACATGGTTAGACACAGAAAAGCACTGATGATAGTTTTGGGGAAGAGACTGGTTGTTAAGAGGTAAGGAGGGATGGGAAAAGACTCCCACAGTCCTTAGCCTAGGAGCTCAGTGAAATGTACTCACTGAAAAAAAAATTGCAATGATGAGGGCTGGGAAGATGGGTCAGCAAAGCCTGCTGGCTTGAGTTTAAATCCCCAAGTAACCATGCAAAACTGGATGGGCATTTGTTTGCAGTGGCAAGAGACCTTGGCATGCCCCTCCCCACATACACATGCAAATAAATAAATAAATATCTTTTTTTTAAAAAGCAATTATCAGGCTGGTGAGATAGCTCAGCAGTTCAAGGCACTTGCTTGCAAAGCCTTCTGGCCGTTTTGTATCACAGGTGCAGGCTTCACTGGCCTTCCTCTAGTCCCTGCTCTGTGAAGGGATAGTCGGAGGGGTATGGCTGCTGTGTGAATAAATGAAGAAAATCACAGGAAATCAGGTGTGCATCGGAGAGTGAAGTTAGGCCTATTTATCCAAAATCCTTCCCCAAACCTGTCAGGGGATGGCTTGGTATATATGGATGGAAGTATTTATTTATTACTTTAGATCTGTAATTTCCTTATGGGAATATGGACTTGCCCTCAGCAGTGACCAGCTAGCCTACCATGGAGACTAGTCATGGAGTAGTTTGAACAACAGGGCATAACCTATGGCTCTTTACGGGAATTCTGTGTCATCAGAGACACTGTGACAGGTAGGAGCATGCCAAGACCAAATATGATAACCTGTCAATCAGAGTCAGCCTCTGGGCTGTCATTGGTCGCTTCTACTTGTACAGGTTTCTAATGATACTTCCTTACCCTGGGAGAAGATCTTACAGACACCAGGAGAGTTCCTGCCCCCAACCTGAGTTCCTTGGCCCTACAGACGCCATTGTTCATGGTTGTACTCACCCTGACACCCCACTGCCGGGCCAGCTCACTTTCTGGAGCAGGCACAGGCTCTGTCCTTCTGAGCTGTCTTCAGTCCCCTGTGAAGTCCTGCTTAGCCCCTCTGTGAGCACACCACTGATGTCTGATAGCAAGTGAAGACAGGGTAAGGGACGAGGAAAGAAAAGTTAATTTAAGGGGAAAACGATCTCTGTTCTCTGCTAATGGAACCTGTAAATTAGGGCATTTAATTACCAGAGACAATTTGTTCATTTTAGATGCTAATATTTACATTAGCAATGGCTTTGAAAGCATGAAATCTGATGAATTGGCAAAACACTTTTACTCCTTTTCCCCAAATTAATCAAACGAGCTGTGATCGGGCTATTTATAAGTCTAGTTAAGTACATCTCCCTAGTGAGGGATTTTTTCCCTCCCACCTTCCTCATATCTTGTGAGCTCTCTGAGATGCTCAGCTGCTCACCTAGATAACTCAGTACCAGAGGACCTCAGTGGGAAGATGTTTGATCTATTTCTATATTTAATGACACATTTCATCATAGCGGAACAGAGCATTGTACCACCTCTGTTGAAATTCTATTTCGATGATAATCCCTTCCGTTGTATAACCCCTGGTGACTTCCAAGGTGCTCTTATGAAGAACAGCTCTGCTCCAACGCCTGCTCTTAAAAGCCCCAGCGTCAGACTCAGTGTGGAAGACTTCGAGGCTTGCATGGAGCCTCCCTGTTCCAAGAGCCTGGCTGGTAAGGAAGCATTCATCAGCGAGGGGGAGGGGGCCATGGACAGTCCAGGATGTCTATGTGAGACCAGAACAAAGACTCTGTACTCCTCCTCCAAGGCTGGCCATTCTGGTCTCACGGGATCTCTCCGTTTTGTTGACCTTGGTTGTTGACCTTATTCTGACTACCCTTTCCTTGCTCACCTAGTTCTCCAGGGAGCTTTCTTCTCTGTCAGGGGTTTGAGAGAAGTGGCAGAGGTCTCAACCTCATCCTACCTTCTCAGTAGTTAAGCCTGGATTCATTGTTCTTAGGCAGGGAGGACCCCAGAGAGCGCCTCTAGTCCAGTCCATGTCATTAGGGGATGAGGCAGCCAGGGCCAGTGAAGTTAGGAGACTTGCTTAATTTTGTATATCTGAATGGGCATGAGGGAAGGACCTGAAGCTGAGCCCCTGTCTTGTGAGTGGGTGGGTATAGAGGAAAGCTCTCTATGCAGGTGTTGAAATCCTAACCCCAACGTGATGCTCTTAAGAGGCGAGACCTTTGGAAGGTGTTAGTTAAGTCATGGCAGCGGAGTCCTGGTGAATGGGATTTGTGCCTGTTTTAGATGTTTTCACTGTGGTCACAAATACCTGAGAGAAACTATTTAAAAGGAGGAAATAATTTTGGCTCATGGTTTTCCAGGTTTCAACTCATGGTTGAGCGGTTACGTTGCTATTAAGTGAGGCTATGCCATCATATTAAAAAACCACCATCCATTGATTAGGTCAGAGTACTCAGGGTCCAATTGCTTCTTAGCACCCAAGTCCCGATACAAGAGCCTGTGAAGGACACTTCATATTGAAACCTAACAGTTTCCTTACACAAGAGACTCCAGAGAGCTTGAGTACCGTGTAGGTGCATAGAGACAGGAGGGCATCCATAAACCAAGAAACCAGACACCAAAACTGCTGACATTGGATCTAGATGTTCCAGCCACCAATGCTGTGAGACATAAATTCTTGTTCATAGGCCATTCAGTTTATGACCTTTTTGTTACAGCAGCCTGACCTGACAAAGACGTTCTATGAGGTTCATTTCCCTTTGAGAAACTTTTGCTCTACTTTCTACTGCTACATCCTGGTTCCCCGTTCATGCTTTGCCCCTAATTTGCTCACACATGTCCCCTTTACTTCTAGCTGTGTCCTGCTGAAATATTTAGATGAAACTTGGTTATAGATTTGAGGATCGTGAAAGGGAAGGAGGAAAACAAAGTCATGGGATAGGATTCAGTTCATGGGTCTTCGTGTGGGATCTCCCAACGGAGCCTCGCTTGCCTTCCAGCTGTCTTCATGTGTGGGAGGCAGCTTTACCCCACCATCCTTTACCCAGTGTCCTGGAAGAGGGATCAGTTCAGAGGCTTGATCTCTGCCTTACAGATGGAGAATCTGTGTCTGGCATGGATTCTGACCTCTTTACGACATGCTGAACTTCAGAGTCTACAGAGCTAAAACCTACATTTCTAAGGCTCCTTGATACTGGAACTCTGGTAGGAATGATTCTGGAGTTGGAGAGATGGCTCAACTATTAATGCACTTGCCTACAAAGCCTAATGACTGGAGATTGATTCCCCAGCTCCCACATAAAGCCAGATGCACAAAGTGGCGCATGCATCTGGAGTCGGTTTGTAGTGGCTGGAGGCCCTGGTGTCTGTCTATCTTCTCTCTTTCTCTGCTTGCAAATAAATAAAAATATACTTTTAGAAAGAATGATTGTGACCACAGCGTGTAGTTTTGTTGGACTTAGGAGGTGGAACCAAGGCCGGGGTAATTTCCCCGGGACTGCAAGGACAGTTAGGTGGGCTGTGGGTGTGAGCAGCAGCTCTGAGGGTCTGCAGAAGGTAACAATGACCTCCTCGGCCTCACTGCAGATAGACAAGTGTCCACTATGTTCAACCAGCCCACCATGGCTAGTCAGCTGAGCACTGTGGAGCCTGTCCAGGTGTGATTCTGGGAGGCCAGCTGGAATAGTCATGAAGCTGATTTGGGCGGCACTTTTCCCCCACAATACATCATTTTCTGCTGAATACACACGGAATGATTTTGTTTCCTGTATGAGTTCTGGCTGATAATCGCATTTATTTGAGTAAATTCACCTGTTTTAAGCCACTTGTCCCCGGCATCTTTGGAAGATGAATGGAAATACCTCCCAAGCACAAGGGTGCTGCCTCGTTTGTCCTGAGACAGTGGAAGGAGATGGCATGGACAGGGTTAGGATGAGTCCTTTAGCACACAGTTCCGACGCTTTGTTGCCCAACCAGTTATAATTCCTCAGAAATGTACATAAACTGTTGAAGGTCCAATAGCCACAATGTGCTTAGAAGGGAGAGATGTTCTGAGCTCCAGAGTCTCTCTTGTTTAGAGAGCTACGTTCTAGGGATCGAGTCTAAATCTGACACATGAGTTTGGGCTCCACAGGCCCTGATGGGACAGGCCCACAGATAAAGTCAGTGAGAGTCAAGGAAGCTAGAGAGAGGGGGGGAGTGTGAATGGGTACACCAGGGCCTCCAGCCACTACAAATGAACTCCAGGTACATGCACCACTTTGTATATCTGGCTTTAAGTGGGTACAGGGGAATTGAACCTGGATCATTAGGCTTTGCAGGAAAGCACCTTAACCACTTAGCCATCTCTCCAGCCCAGAAGCTTGCTTTCAAAAGCCACATGGAAGCTTGAATGGAATTTTTAGGGGAGGGAAAAGTAGAGGTCAGAGAGGATTATCACCTGGATTATGAGGTGGCAGAGAGGACGCACCACAAACACCTGATTATGTCTACTCACACGCTATATGTTTGTACTCGGATTCTTATTTCATGTTGTAAATTACTTACAGATTGTATGTCACAACATACTCCCAACTCTTCGTGCCTCACACAATTTCTGAGTGACAGGGATCAAATCTAGGAAGAGCTCAGCTCAGATCTCTGGCGACCAGAATGCCTGGCTAAGTTTACTCATGTGACTATGGATGGAAGGCTCTAGATTCTCACCACATGGACCTCTCACATCACCTGCTTTGTTCTCGAGGACAGAGAGATAAGACAGAGGGAGAGAGGGCATAGTGGGTTTTGTACCTTGTATTTCAAAAGTGACATACCATTCCTTCCGCCATATTCTATTGGTTCCATAGTTCTAGGACAGGACCACGTATGGCGTGAATGCCAGGGGATGGAATCACTCAGGATCATGATGTCGACTAGCTGCTACTCACGCCTTGAATTTATGCCCAGGCCATGTTATGGTGCATTTTATTTTATTGAGACAGTCTTGCTATGTAGTCCAGGCTAGCCCCAAGCTTGAGATCTTCCTGCCTCAGTTTCCCATGCGCTGGGATATATATATATATATCACTATAACACCTGGTTTTTGCATCTCCTCCACAGTAGAAGCTGGTGGGTAGCACGCCATAGCCAGAGCACTTCTGACCCTGAGCTGACAATATAGGCTGCCCGACAGACCCAAATGTAGAATATGGAACTTGATATTTAAGAACTTAGAGATATTTCCATTCCATAAATGCTATAAATTGTCTATTTTACTTGCTTTAATGAGAGGAAGAAACATCCTAAGTCTAAGATACTATTTTAAACACCTTCTTGAGCCCAGCAGACACTCTGCCTGTGTCCTTGGGCCTTTTCCATCAGCTCCTTAGATTCCTCTGTCCTCTCTGTTAGCTTCTCCGGGAGCAAAGCATAAGCGATCAGCCCATTAAGAGAACTTTGTAATCACTTAAGATGGACTATTTCAAAAGGCACCAAATTCCCTGATCTTATAACGGAACCATTTAACTAGATCATCCTTAAAGAGAAAAATGCGTTAAAAATACCAGTTAATTACTTTTTTTTAAATTCCCAGAGCACAAATAAGTCCTAGTTAACCGTCTTTGCACATTTATATATTTAGACATCAGGTGTGACTCTGTCATAGTCACAGTGAGTTGCTAGCATGAGAGTCTAGGGCAGCGGCTCTAAGTGCTGCGGCTGCCTTCCACCATGGCTTAGAGGCTCACTCACCTGAACTCATTGCCACATACTGTTACATACCTACAGTACAAAAACCTGGGAAGAAAATCTTTGCACCTAGACCTTAACAATTCTGTTTTTGAGAGCCCATCTCATTGGTCTAAGCAAGATGGAGTGTCTTGACCAGAGATGTCCACACTCAGCAATATTATTTAAGCCTTAGTTCTGCCCTGATAAGTCTGATAAGAGTCCAAAAGCAGTTTACACCTTAGAAGCAATTAGCATTAAAGAATGGAATAGTTGATAAAATCATATCATCTTACAACTAAAAAAAGTTCATCTTTTTTTAAAAAAAGTATTTGCAAAGAGAGAGAGGAGAGAGAGAGAGAGAGAGAGAGAGAGAGAGAGAGAGAGAGAGAGAGAGAGAGAGAGAGAGAGAGAATGGGTGCACCTGGGCCTCTAGCCACTGCAAATGAACTCCAGACACCTGTACCACTTTGGACATCTGGCCTTATGTGGGTACCAGGGAATCAAATTCAGGCCTTCAGGCTTTGCAAGCAAGCACCTTTGACTGCTGAGCCATCTCTCCAGCCCGATGATTTTTTTTCTTTGCATTTTGACATCAGAGTTGGCAGTGTGATCAAGGACCTCTAAAAATCTTCTGGTGTCAGTCTAGCAAGGCAAGCAGAGCTGGTTTTAATGGTTCCTATTGTACCTGCTTCACTTTTAGAGAGGCAACATGCTTTCTTAGCTAGCTAGCAATCTTAAATGTCTGCAACCAAATATTCATTAAATTAAGGGATGGTATATGTTAAGACCAGCTGTGGTGTTTTGAATCCAATCCAGTAGCCACCCCATAAACTCATGGATTCTGAATGTGTGGTTCCAAGCTGGTGGCAATATTGGAGGTGGAGCCTTGCTGGAAGAGGTGTGTTGATTGGAGTGGGCTCAGGGGTGTTACAAACAGCTCCCCCCTCACCAGTGCTTGCCTCATTCTCCTGCTGCTGCCTCCCACCTGCTGTGGCAGAGGCAATGCCCAGCCTCTGCTCATGCCATGCTTTCCCCTGCCATCATGAAGCTTCCCCTCAAGATTGTAAACCAAAATGAACCCTTTCCTCCCATCAGCTGATTCCGGTTAGTGCTTTGTCCCAGCAAGAGAAGGTAATTGCGACACCAGCTGCGGTAGTTTGAAGGGGTGTCCCCCAATAGATTTAAGAGTTTATCAAAGTTTTTTTTCTTCAGCTGCCTGGCTGGAGAGTGTCACCTTGGCCAAATCATAGGGTCCAATCCTAAATTGTTCCTGGAATGGGTCTGGAATTCCAGCTATACATATGCAAAGAACAGTCTGAGCTCAAGACTGGGGTTCCTGCTGTTTTCAAGATTGGGCATAATTGCTTGCTTTTGGAGTTGCTGGTGATGGGTTTCTCTCTCTGCTTGGACCTGTGAAAGGGGCCAGTTCTTTCTCCATTATGGAACTTCCCCTGGATCTGCATCTTCATTACATCCTTTCCTCGCATAAACTGTACCTGGTTTGGAGGTTCCTCCTAGCGATGTGTGGCTGACTGCGACACCAGCTAAAGCAGATTTCACTGGATGGTGTACAGACTTTCAAGCACTGTGTTAGTGGACAGGATTCAGGCCTGAACTCAGTATTTGGGTACATTTGTGGACCACTGAATGAAGATGGGATATCTGGTTTCTGGATAACCAGACCAAGACTGGTGAGGTGAAAAGAGAAGCAGTGACCAGAGTCAGGTGGGGACAGGAGGAAACCATGCTGGGGGAAGCCCATCCAGGAAGGAGGTGGCAACCTGACAGAAGTGTGCACTCACAGCCGCATGATGGCTGAGATCATGAAGACAGGGACAGGCAGCCTTAGCCACCTTCTTGGCCTCTGAGGGAGCTGGTGCATTACAGCTTAGCACTGTCACTTATTCATTCCAGAGAATTATTTTAGAAAACTTTTGTATCGACATCTTTTATAACAATACACCATGAACATAATCCCCTTTCACCATCCTCCCTTGTCTCCTTCCAAATCCTCTCTCCATGAAATCCCTTCTTTCCAACTATTATTCAGAGGAATTCTAAGTTGAAAGAGATCGCAGTGAAGCAGACACGAATGGTTCCTTGTTCAGACTACCTCCACAGGCACACACGTGGGTCCAGCACGTGGCCCTCTGTCAGTCAGTATGAAACCACAAGGCACACCAGGAGCTCAGGCGTGATGAGTCAGGTTAGTGACTCATCTAAGGACACACATGGGACGGAGAGTTAGTTCACTGTTGGAAAAGGGCTGCAGAGATGGCTCAGTGTGCTTTCTGTACAGCATGAGGGCTTCATTCTCCCTTGAGCTTCTCCATAGAGGCTTTGGCTCCTCCTTTCTATGGACTTGTCTTATCAAGGCCCCACCTGTCCAGATCTGCCAGTCCTCAGCCCTCAGCTGAACTCTCAGCAGCATTGAGGAACCCATCACTCTTAAAGAACATGCTATTAGTCAAGTTTTCTCACTGTAATGAAGGGGGATAACTTTATAAAGAGGTTTATGAAATTCAGTTTTAGAGATTCAAGTGCATGATGCCTGCAAGGACTCAGCTCTGGTGAGGGTCCTGTCAGCTGCTGTGTCACACACATGGCGGAGCACCTGAGAGAAGGAACAATCCTATCTCCTGACAGAGAGCGGGTGGGCTGAGTGGGGCCAAGCACAGACTTATAACAATCCTCTTGTGGGAAGGATCAAGGGTTACACAGGAGCTACTTGATCTCCTCCGAGGGCAGCCAGGGCTCCCCTGGAACATAGAGGGAGACAGCTATTGTGTTAGTTCCTTTTCTCGTGGCTGTGACAAAATGCTTGGCAAAATCAGCACAAGGAGGAAGGGTTTGTTTTGTCTAATAGTTCCAGGTCATACCATCCATCATGGTGGGGGAAGGCGTGCTAGCAGGAGCACAGGGCAGCTGGCCACATTGGATCCTCAGTCAGGAAGCAAAGAGAGATGAGTACTGGTCATTAGCTGGCTTTCATCTTTTCCTACAGTCCCGGAGCCCAGCCCATGGAAAGATGCAGCCCCTAGTTAAAGTGGGTCTTCCTACCTCAACCCTTCATGGAGATTTGTTCCCATGGTGATTCTAAACCCTGTCACATTCACAAGAGGGACGAGCTGTCACAAGTATGATGGAGTCAGGGTCAGGGTAAACTGGTACCGATGCTGAGCAGGTTTTCCTGCTGTATCTTCTCACTCCGCCGAGGCCTGGCCTGATAATAGACTTGGTCAGCTACAAGGACAGGTGAGAAACAAGCAGTTGATACCTGCAGTCTGTTTGCTGAGTTCAGACCCTGCTGGAGGGCTGACTCCAAAGGTGCTGTCCAATGTCACTTCCTCCCACACAGGCTCTCCCTCCCACATCCCAGGGGCCACCTTCCTCCTGTTCCTCATCCCTCCACAGAGAAGGAGAGCATGGATCCAACGTCACTGTGCAGCGCCCTGCACCTGCCTTCACTTCTGGCCTGACCCATTTTCTCCACCTACACTGTGACTCTGACAATCCCCTCTCTGCTCTCTAGCTTGCCTAGAGGCTACCAGAGTTCATTAGATTAAAAAATCTATAAACTACTTTGAGTACCTTGGAGGTATGTGCTCTATAAGTACAATGTAATAATAATAATGCTACAATAATTACCTTGATTAATTTATGCATAAGGCAGAAAAAAGATTCTTAATTAAGAAACATTTCGACAGCATGAACACAGGCCTCATATATTGGAAAGAAATGCCACCATCAGGGATTCTAACTTCAGGCCAGATCGACACGAATAATGAGTCACTCGTGCTGGTTGTAAGTGCGCGCTGACTTGCGCTATGGGTAGAAGGTGGTGCTCTGTGACCGCCGAAAGAGGCAGAAGATGACAGAGAGGAGACTTCTGGAATAAGTACATAAAAGAGGAAGTGAGTGGACTGTGAGTAACTAAGTGCCAATGCTAAGGATGACACCAGTAAAATCAATCCATTCAAAAACACAGTCAAGGGGCTGGAGAGATGGATCAATGGTTAAGGCGCTTGCCTGCAGAGCCTAAGGAGCAGGGTTCGATTCCCAATTACCCAAGTAAAGCCACAAAGCACAAAACAGCGCATGTGTCTGGAGTTTGTTTGCAGTGGCAAGAGGCTGTGGAGTGTCCATTCATTCTCTCTCTCTCTGCTTAAAAGTAAATAAATAAAATATTAAAAATTAAACACAGTCAAAGCAAGATCGATGGAGCCATCCTTGGGCGAGGGTAGATTGAAGCTGGAAGTGACCCTCCCTTCCCTACTAGGGAAGAGCTGAGTGTACTTGGTGACACTGCAGGGTAAAATGATCAGTGTCCTTGCCCTCATCAGCCACAGAGTTCTCTGCACTTCACAGGGGAGTGAAAGAAAACTGTTCAGGATCGGGATAAAATCCACAGAGCCTAGGCCCCTTCTCCGTTCAGCCAATGGTCGTGCTGGGCAGAGGATTTAAGTGGGCCAGTTTGTAGCACTCTACATGAAGTCCCTTGGCACCGTGTGATATGAGCAAGGCTACCTTAGGGTTCCCCTGGTGCCTGGGTCACTTGGAGTTGCTTCAGGCTATGCCCTGACCTAGATGAGATTTTCTTTGACCAGGGCAGCAAAGGGAATTTAGCCAACAAAGCTCTCTGCAACAGTTAGAATGCCCCATGCTGGGGGCAAGAAATGACCAAGTATGTCATGGTGAAGCCTCTCCTTTAGTCTTGACCTGAGCACTAGCCAGCCTTTCCTCTGGGAAAAAGATGGAGGGTCATTTGGAGTCTGAGATGGGAGACTTATTCATCTTGTTAACAGTAGTCAGAAATGGGAGAGTCAGGAAGAGCGAGGAGGGAAAGCATATATACGTCTCTTTCTCTTTCTCTCCCTCTTTCTCTCCCCCTCTCTCTGTGCATGTGTGTGAGTGTGTGTTTGTACATTGTTTTGTAGGTGGAGTGGAGACAATATAAACATAGGCTGCAAGAAACAAAAATTACTTTGTTTTTGTTTGTTTTGTTTTCTTTGAAGCTGACCTGGAACTCACTCTGCAGTCCCAGGCTGGCCTCCAGCTCATGGCGATTCTCCTACCTCACATAAGCACCGTTTTTTGTTTTAAAAATAATTTAAAAAATATTTTATTTATTTGTAAGCAGAGAAAGAGGTAGAGAGAAGAGTAACAGACAGAGAGAATGGGCATGCCAGGGCCTCCAGCCACTGCAAATGAACTCCAGATGCATGCGACACTTTGTGCATCTGGCTCTACTTGGGCACTGGGGAATTGAACCTGGGTCATTAGGCTTTGCAGGCAAGCGCCTTAACCACTGAGCTATCTCTCCAGCCCATAAACAGTGTTTATTTTGACTGCTTTCTTATCAGAGAGAATTGGGATTTCAAAGGCAAGGACACTGATCATTCTGAATGTAACAGGAACCTGTACTGGGGTTTGTCACAGAAGGAAACAGCGGGGACGTCTGTGCAATGGGATGAAGCTACACCATCAGAAAGTCAGAGGGATGTAGGGTGGGAAGGGGATGCACTTACATTCAGCAAACTTATGGAAAGGCCATTATCCCTTTGGCCTTTGATGACTGCTCGCCTGCCATGAGCTGGCTCCAAGGAAAGATGAAGCACAGAGAAAGAGCCTTGCTCTGCCTGTTGGTCAGTAGGACGAAGCCATGAGTGCTGATCATTCACCTTGCAATCAGTGCCCTTCCTCTGCACTCACATCGTGCAGGTGGTTAGGTCACAGAGGTTGAGGTCGCAGCCCTCCCATTGGGCAATATGGAATGCATTTGGTGAAGATAAGCCACGAGTGGCAGATGCCAATTATGTTCCCAATTTGAGGCCATTTTTCATGGCCACATCTTTCCCCAAATAACTGCATGACACTTTATTGTGGGCAACTTGATTTAGCTGTGGCCAATGAGATGTTAGCAAATGAGAGGCTGACATGGGTTTCGGATTTGCTTATTCCCCGGAATCACTGACATCATCCCAGAAACCTTCAGAAACATTCATCAGCTGCTGAAATCAGCAGAATGCAGGTCCCATTACTCAGCCCAGCTGAAGGTAGGCTCCATCACCCAGCCTGGCACACATGGGAGCCAGTGTGACCTGTGGAAGGCAGGCTCCAGTGCTAAACAGGAACCAGCATTGGTCTTCCACCAGTAAGCTTCCCCCAGGGTCCCAGGCATAATATGGAAGCATCATCTACATATAGGCATAACCACAGTAGCTATAAATAAGAGATGAGCATTACTGTGACTCATACTAAATAGTTGCAAGGAATGTAATCACTAGTGAGGTGGCCTGTAGGTGGTCCCACAGAGAACAAAGGAAACCACCAACACTGGAAAGAGGGGGGAGTTATGCCTGAATCAGATGTGCAAAATGCAACAAAGAGACACAAAGAATATGAGAGACTGACCCATTCCCAGTCTCCCAACTTCCTTATAATGGGAGTCCAAACCACCAAAATTTGGGAACTGTCAGGGAAGAAATTCAGAATCCTACTTCTAAAAAGGATCAATGACCATATAGAAGGCTCAAAACAAGCAGATGAATGAACTAAGGAAATCGATCAAGATCTAGACAAGCCAGTGTCCAAAGTCAATGAAAATAGAAACAAGTTGGAGAAGAAAGTCTACCCCATGGAGAACAAATTCAGCAACGGACTCTAAACAATAAAAAAGAAGCCAACGGGATGAATGGAAGAATCGCTCAAATGAAAATCATAGCAGAGTTCATCACCATCAGATAAGACCGCACAGAAGATCAAAGTTCAGAGACAGAGAACAAAGTCAAGACAATAATTTCCACAGACACATACAGAAAAAAAAACATGGAACACAAGCAATATTTCCAAGAAATCTGGGAATCAAACCTTAGAACTGACAGAGTGGAAGAAGAAGCTGAGATAATATCTCCATGAATTAAAGGATTACTTAATGGAATCAGAGCAGAAAACATCCCAAACTTAGAGAGTGAAATCAATGCCCAAACACAAGAGGCATTTAGAGCTCCAAACACACATGACAAGAACCTCTCTTGTCAAAAATATAAAGAAACAAAACTCAAAACTGTAAGGGAAAAATACTCACTCAAATACAAAGGCAAAAACCTCAAATTAACCTCAGATCTTTCATCAGCAGTCCTAAAAACCAGAAAAGTATGGAATGATATGTTCTAGGCCCTGAAAATAACTTCTATCCAAGAGTGTTATATCCTGCAAAAGTAACCTTTAAAATTGATGGAGAAATAAAGACATTCCAAGATGAACACAAATTAAGGATATTCATGGCATCCGAAGCAGTACTACAGAGAATTCTTGAAGGAATATTATAGAGAGAGGAAGAAGAAACAGCCTCATCCATGAGAGACGTATATAGGGATGCACACTAAGAAAGGAACAATGGAATAAAGAAGGAATAGAAGTGAAGCAACCATGTTCAACACAGCTAGGCAGCAAAACTCCAAAATAGGGGAAGTAAAAAAGAAATAACCCAGGCAACCAGAACTCATTCAACAGAATCATGGGAAAACCCGTCTATATAATAGCCTTTAAATGTAAGGCTCACCAGTGAAAAGGTGCAGACTAGCCAGACCTAACTACCTGCTGTCTCCAGAAATCACAGCTAGTGAACAAAGGTATCCACAAAGCTCACATGGCAGGATAGAAGGCAACCTACAAAGCAAACGGAAATTCTAAACACATAGGCATGGTTGTTCTTATGTCTGATAACGTAGACTTGAAGTCAAAGCTGATCAAAAGAGACAAAGAGGGAAATTACATATTAATAAAGAGAACAAATTTATCAGGACATAGCAGCCATAAACATTTTTGTACCAAATGTTAGAGTTCCAAAATACTAAAAAGCATAAAAGGTCAGATATTTCCAGAAACAATAAGAGTGGGAGAACTTAATACCCTATTCACATATTTAGACTGGTCCTCTAAGCTAGAAATCAGCAAAGATACTTCAGAGCTAAATCATACCGTAGACTAGCTGGGTTTAACACATACCTGCAGAACATTCTGTCCAAGAGACAGTTCTTCTCAGTAGTACAATGGAAGCTTCTCCAAAATTGACCAAATCAGAGGCTACAAAGCCAGACTTGACATACACAAAAAAGTTGAGATAATATCTTGTATTCAGCAAGACCACAGTGGACTAAAACTAGAAATCAACAGCAAGAAAATCGTGAGCAGCTACACAAATACGCAGAGGCTGAACAACGGTAGACTTCTGAACAAACAGTACATCACTGAAGAAATAAGAGAAGAAACTTAAAATTTTCTAGAAATTAATGGAAATGACATCACCACCACAAGATCTCCTAGGGAATAGTCACAGCAGTCCTAAGAGGAAAGTTCGTAGCCGTAAGTGCACACATTAAAGATTCGGAGAGATCTCAAGCAATCTAATGGTGAAACTGCTAGAAAAACAAGATGACAATCCCAGAAGATGCCAAGCACATGTCTTTAATCACAGCACTCAGGAGGCAGAGGTAGGAGGACCATCATGAGTTCAAGGCCATCCTGAGACTACATAGTGAATTCCAGGTCAGCCTGGGCTAGAGTGAGACCCTACCTCGAACCCCCCAAAATAAGAAATAACTAAAATTAGGACAGAAATTAATGAAATAGAGACTATATTCTCTCTCTCTTTCTCTCTCTCTCTCTCTACCATACAAAGAGATGAGACACTGCAAAAGTTAAGATTGACAAACCCCTAGCCAAACTAATGAAAAGAAGAGAGAACAGGAAGACATTCGTGCCTATTACAGAAAACCTAGTCAAGAGCCTATAGCCAGGAAGGTCCCAAGTCCTATGGGGTAAGCAAGCTACTGCAGAATTTGGCGAAGTGTGTTTGTTGGGCCCCATCACACTGCTCTCCAGATGTTTATGTTTATGTCTATAGATTAGTGACACTCTTACCTTCCGTCAGGGAAGCCTCTTGCTGCAGAGACTACTGGGCAGACTCAAAACTCATCCAGGTGCTGTTTAGTGCTCACTGCTAAGTGAGACATCTCTATGATGCCCTCCAAAGCTCACTGAACACTGCAGATGAAGGGGCAGAAATATTCTAAGAGCCAGAGGATGGGTAAGAGGGCTTTGAAATGCTATCCTAAAGGTGGTTGTCATATTCATGACCTCATAGCTGCTGTTTTTACCTTCACAACACCTGCCCAATATTGGCCCATCAACATTCAGTCAGGTGTAAAGGATATCAAAATAGAAGAGGAACAAGCTGGAAAGAAGAGGATCAATGGAAGAGGGGAACAAAGAAAGTAGGAGGAAATTGTCATCAGAATGTCTTATGAACATGTATGACATTTATCAACACATTAAAAAAATAACTGGTAAAAATAAATATTCTTGGGTCAGGCATGTTGGCTCACGCCTTTAATCCCAGCACTCAGGAGGCAGAGATAGGAGGATCGCCATGAGTTTGAGGCCAGCCTGGGATTACAGAATGAGTTTCAGGTCAGCCTGGGCTAGAGTGAGACCCTACCTCAAAAAACCCCACCAAAATAAATAAATATTCTTTATACAAAGAGAGAGAATACCCAGACAAATAAAATTATAGATGAAAAAGTCCTTATTACAGCAAATCCTAATGAAATCTAGATCATTAGGGAATGCTATGAAAACTGACATTACAAAAAGCTTGAAAACCTAGACGAAATGGATAAGTTTCTAAATGCACATGGCCCACCATAATTAAAGCCAGAAAATATCAATAATTTAAAGAGACATTAGCATTAGCAATGAGATAGAAGCAGTAATTAAAAGTCTCCCTGTGAAGAAAAGCACCAGACCAGATGGATTCACTGCCAAATTCAATCAAACGTGTCAGGAAGATCTCAAAGCGACACTCCTCAAACTGTTCCAGAAAACAGAACAGGAAGGATACTACCCAACTCACTATGAAGCCAGCATCACGCTGATATCAAAACCAGGTAAAGATATAACAGAAGAAAACTATGGAGTAATTTCCCTGAGAAACATAGACAAAAATTCTCAACAAAATGCTTGCAAACAGAATTCAAGAATACTATATGCATCGTGACCAAGTTGGTTTCATCTAGGGATTCAAGTTTGACTTAACAGACACAAATCAATAAACATAATTTGCCATATAAATAAACGTAGGGAAAGAAATCCCATGATTGTCTCTATAGGGTTAGACAAAGTTCATCATGCCGTCATGATGAAAGTTCTGGAGAAATTAGGAACAGATGGTGCATACCTCAAAACAGTAAGGGCTATGTATGACAAATCTATAGCCAACGTTATTTTGAATGGGGTAAAACTGAAAATATTTCTTCCAAAATCTGGGACAAGAAAAGATGCCCACTATCTCCACTCTTATTCAATATGGTTCTTGAAATCTTAGAGCAATAACTCAATTGCTCTCTCTATATATCTATATCTATATCTATATCTATATCTATATCTATATCTATATCTATATCTATATCTATATCTATATCTATATCTATATCTATATATTAATAACTCAATGTAAGTGAAAGACATAAAGTAGAAAAGACATAAAGACATAAAGATAGGAAAGAAAGAAATGAAATTATCCATATTAGCAGACAGCATGATTCTATGCTTAACATAAAGTCTAGGGTCCTGCCTTTGGTCTCCTAGGTTATCATCACTCCCATTTTAAAGATGGATTAAGTGGGGCTGGAGAGATGGCTTAGCAGTTAGAGTGCTTGCCTGCAAAGCCTAATGACCTGAGTTCAATTTCCCAGTTCCCATGTAAAGCCAGATGCACAACATGCATCTGGAGTTCATTTGCAGCAGCCAGAAACCCTGGCACACCCATTCTCTCTCTTTTTCTCTTCTCTCTCTCTGCTTGCAAATAAATAAAATAAATAAAAAATTTTCAAGATGGGATAAGTGATGCTTAGAGCGATGCAGGATTGACCCAACTCCTATTAATGGCAAGAGAAGGCGTTGGATCAGAATCTAGGATTCCCTCCTGCCACAGGACTTTTATCTCATTCTTTCTGCCCCTCAGCTTCATGATTAGTAGGTACCCACGACCTTTTCTGGCTGATGTGGAAGCCTGTCACTAGACAGGCACATCCAGCGTGGCTTGTTTCATACAGTGGGGTGTCGCATCTTTATAACCTGCATGTTATCTATCCAACGGCGGGAAGATTAGTGGCCTTCCTGACATTCTCAGGCCTGTAAGCATTTGGGTACAACTCCTGTGTGCACTTTATAGTCTTGCAGTAAGGAGGGCAGAGTGCATGAATTCATGTGTGGACACACAAGGTGTTCTTGCTGGAAGGTACACCCTAGGCAGAGGGAGCAGGTTGGTCTAGATTTTCATCTCACCTTTTACCTTGACCTGGACTACCATCCCTCTCTGGGCCTGGCTTTATTATCTGCAGAAGGAAAGGACAGTAGTGATTACTTCCTTGGCCTCAGTGCCCATTGTGACATCGCAACTTGAGCCCTTGCATATTCATGTGCACAAAATTACCCTCAACCACAGGGCGAATTCATGGCCCTTAAGCCTCAGAGATGAAACTTCAGGCAATTCCATTGTATCATTATGAAGAGGATGGGGATGGTGGCAGGGGCTGAGACTTGTCAAAAACCCCTGAAAGGAAGCACACTGCGTGGGCTCTGCCACAGCCAGGTTGTTTGAACAGTGCACACAGAGAAGGTGTTGCGCATGCGCGTGTCTGGGCACGAGGGCACGGTGGGGACCCAGCACCCACCCAGCACCACCGCAGGCTCCAGGTATCAACTGATGGGGTCTTTGGGCTCACTTGTGGCTGGCTATTTAGTTTTAATGCCTAAAACCAATTTTAAATAAAATAAAGGAATCCCCCTAAATATTCTATATGGGGGTTTCTGTTTTTTTAGAGGGACATTTCAAGACTAGTTTCACACAGGTTTAGCCGAGAGGGAAATTAAACTCCACATTTAAATGGAGATTACGCACAAAGGAATCCATTAGTTTCAATATTTCTCAGCAGGAGGGCTCAGAGTTATTTAAATAAGTTTAGATATTAAACCTAAAGTAGCCATTAAAGCAATGTGGATTTGTTTGTCTATTTTTTTCTTCCCAGAAATCTTTTTTTTTTTCCAGCTGCCTGAAAAAAAAATCATTGCTTAACCGATGGAGTATATTTTAATGTATTTAAAAAAAATCCAGCGACTTTTTAATATAGAGCTTCCCTTGAATTTTTAAGTACCATATCACAGCTCACTTATTACAGCCAAGTGTCATCTTTTGGACAGATTAAACTGCAGCCATTTCCCCCTCCCCACCCCCCGCCCTCTGCAGACCACGGCTAATATAAACACCGACATTAAACCATATTGGCTATGGAGGAGTCTTTGATTGTCATTGAGATTATTTTAAAAGTTATTTAGGTCCCCCTGTTACATCTCCACGAACCACTGAGAAAATGTTGCGCTAGGTTTCTCTTTGCGACATTTCTTTGGGGATTCATAAATATTGATTGTACCGTAAAAAATTGATGGAATCTTGAAACAGACTGCAGTTGAGGCAGCTGGGGAATTTACTCAATTTTTCTCAATCGCTGCAGTCTATAAAAAGAGGAGATTTTGCAAATTGTTTCCCACCTTGTCTTTTTAGTATTTAATAGCTCTCAATTCTATAGCCTTCTGAACCATGCGCTGGGTGTGTTTTCTATCAGAATGGAATCAGGCCTCTTCAATGGGAATTAAAAGGTGGGAGCTAGTTGGGAATGGGTTAAACTCCACCCTGTTCCCTACCCTCTCTTCCCACCTTCTCTCTGCAGTGTCTTGCTGTTTTGCAATTATTAGTCCTACCTACACCTGTGCCGTAGATGCCCACATCAAGCCATGGGCACCCCCTCTTCTTACTTTCCAGGGGTGTGGTGGAGAGAAGGTCAAAGAATTAAGAATTCAGATGACTGCTAAGTCACACTGTCACCCAGGCACATCCAGAGAGATCCCTCTTGTTTGCATATCACAGTCCATCCCCATCCTGGCATTCAAGGTCCTTTGCCCATTTGCTCCCAAACCACCTCTCTGGCTAGATTGTCACAAAACTCTCTCTGAACCCCGGTTTCTTTGCACACAAGTCACCACACTGTCCCTAACTCCTGCAGCATGCATTTCTTCATGTGGACCTCGGCTCACATTTTCCCATGACCTGGCATGTCCCCCCTTCTGTCTTCTGTTGTGGCAGGCAGAATAACCCCCCACAGATGCCTGGGTTCTAACTCCCAGAGCCTGTGCACAGACAAAGGGGAATTTAGGTTACCAATCATATTGCAGTATCCCCATGGACCTGCTGTATTCATACGGATCTTTCAAAGGGGAAGAGAATCCAAGAAATGGCAGTGTGAGCACAGCGTGGCTTTGAAGGCTGGAGCCAGGAGCCAAAGAAAGTAGATGACCTTGAAGAGCTGGAAAAGAAACAGGGAAAGGCAAGGAAGCATTCTCCCAAGCTCCCAGAAGAAGCTTAGTCCCATGCCTCACCTTACCCACTGACTTCCATGTGGAAATCTGAAATACAGAACTTTAAGGCCACATACTTGAGTTGTAGGAATATTATGGGACTCACACCCTAATCACCCTTATGTGAGTCACCCTTAGTCCATTTGACCATATTTGGTCAAATTTACAGGTCCTGGGGAGCCATATTCCATCTCACATACTTGGAGACTGAGGCCCAGTGGTTTGACCAGAATGACCAGTGGCTGCCAGGCATAGTCACACATCTCTGATTCCTTGGAGAGAAGCACATGTGACTTCCAGTGGCCTCAGGATGGGATGCCATTGTGATAAGAATTCCCACACACTCCCTCACACCTAGAGTATTAAGAACCACAGCTTGAGTGATAGGCGTGGGGGGAGGGCGTGCTATGAACCTTCAAATATTGCCTGCAAAGATATTGTGGTGTTTGAATGTATGTCCCCCATAGACTCAGTCTTATTAAAGCTTGTAACTTGGATCTCCAGCCATCTGACTGGAGGGTATGTCACTGGGATGGATCTGAATTCTAGCCTAGAGGTAAGAGGAGAGTTTTTTTGAGCTGTGGCTGTGCTTGCTTGTGGTGCTGGCTGTTTGGTGGTATCTCTCTGCTTGGATTAATGAATGGAAGTCAGCTTCCTCTGCCCTGTGATGGGACTTCCCCTGGATCTGTATGCTTGAAATAAATCCCTTCCTCCCATAAACTGTGTCTGGCTTGGATGTTCTCAGCACTGTGGAGCTGACTACAACAGATACTTTTTGGCAAATAAGTCATTAAAGAAATTATAGAGAAGATGCCGATCCTTAGAGAAACACACATTGCAGAAGTTAAAGTCAGGGGCTTGAGTCTCTCTTTAGCTGGCATTAAAAGAAACCAAATAAGGGGGAAAAATTAAAAACCTCTGACCAGTGTATTCATAAGGCAACCTGGGGACAGAATGGCCTCATTCATTGATTCCACATTTATTTTCTTTGAGCCAGACTTGGGAGTAGGACGGCTGGAAGTTGGGAAACCAAAGAGCAGACAAACCCTTTATCTTCAAGAACTAGGAATCTAGTTCCTCTGACCTTGAATGTTCTTTACAGTGCTCACCCAGGCCCCATGTACTGGCTACCTGTCCAGGCTGGCCTCTGCTTTGGAGCAGCATGTGGTCTGGTGGAGTAGTTACAAACTGTCCATGGAGTGGTCAAGTGTCAACCCTGCAAAGGAGTCTCTGGCCATGCTAAGTGGTCCATGAGCTCTGGGCAGACTGCTGAGGCTCCTGGTGGTCAGCTTTGCCCGAGAAGAACAGAGCAGCTACACAAGGTGGTGGAATGGCATGAAAGGATGCCTTTGGCAGGAGGAGTGGAGTTTCAAGCAAAGAAACTTACAACGGAGACAGGCCATACCTGCTGCTGGTGAATGAGAGACAGGGCTTTGGATGCCTGGATTTTTCTAGCCTGTAGTCTTCTAGTTGTGACCCACCTCTGCACGTAAGTCTTCCCTTTGCCCTAGTCCCGACTCGAGCCTTCACTCTCATTAAACCAAAACAGTTGTTTCACCTTGAAGGTGTTTCAGGATTGATGAGCTCCAGGGAGAGCTGGCCAGGACAGAGGGCAGGGATGCAGCCCCACCCTGTCTGCACTGTGGCACCCAGTAGAGTCCTGAAGGATATCATCCCAAGGATGAAGAAGCCAAGGATACTGGGGAGATTACTCAGTGGTTAAAGGCGCTTGCTTGCAAAGCCTGCCAGCCTGAGTTTGATACCTGAGTACCAATAAAAAGCAAGACACACAATGTGTCTGGAGTTCCTTTGAAGTGGCAAGATGCTGTAGCCCCCATTCTGTTTCTCTCTCTCTCTCTCTCTCTCTCTCTCAAAATTTTTCTCTCTTAAAAAAATAAGCAAAGGTCTCATGCCACCCATGTGCTGTGCAGATATAGTTCCACAGGGAGCTCTGGGCAGGGGGTTTGCCTAGGACAAAAGAAGTCTACGAGGTTGGCCAACCCTGGATTCCCACCCAAAGCTCTACTGCTTTCTCTAGTCCGTTCCCTCTCTCTCCTGCTGGCTGAAAAGTCAGCGCACTTCTTGTAATTTCCTACAAGAATCTTGGCTACTCCAGTTCTTATTTCCCCAGCAGACTTCCAAATGATTTCTCCTCGGTATCTGGCCCTTCTGGTCGTTCTTGGCAGGAAGCTGAGCTGCCTCCAGCCACCTCTGCCTCCCACCAGGAGGTAGAAACCCTTCCAGTCTTGCTTCTCTCCATAGAGTCAATGCAGGAATTTTGTGTTGGCAGATTTTTTAAAAAAGATTTTGAATAGATTATCCCTTGTCTTCAGGCTTTTGTAATTTCTGTGAAGAAGCTGGCTATGAGCTTTGCTGCTACTTTTTGAAGTAATACTTCTTTCTTTTTCCTCCCCCTCCCTGTTTTATGTCTTTTGCTGCTTTAACAATTCTCTGTGCCCTGGTGCTCTTCAGTGGAGTTGATTTGTCCCCATGTCCCACATGGCTTCTGTGTTCTGTGTTTTTTCTATTCTTCTGTCTGTCCACCTTGTCTTCTGACCAATAACCAGGCCCTCGGGCCTTCACCTAGTCCCAGCCTCCTGCCTCCTAGTTTGGCGTGCTGCTCAGCCTGCCACTGGACTTCTTGCTTCTGGACTTGCTCTCCTCCGTCCTTCCATCCTGTGCGCTTCCCAACACCAAACCTGGCTGTGCTGCTCTCTGCTTCAAGAAGTTAGTAAAGGATTTCCCACGTCCTGTGGAGTAAGTAAATGTCCAGCTTTGTACTGTGTGACTAAGTTTGCCTAAGTCCATTTTGTGTTGCTATAACAAAATACCTGAAGCTAGGTACTAGAGAGAGAGAGAGAGAGAGAGAGAGAGAGAGAGAGAGAGAGAGAGAGAGAGAGAGATTCACTGCTTTAGCGATCTGAGAGCATGGTGCCATCTTTTGTGTGGCTCTGGTGAGAGTCTCCTGGCAGATGAAATCATGATGGTAGGAGCGTGTGCCAAAGTCATCCCATGGTAAGATGGGAAGCCAGAGGATGAGCCAAGACAGCCAACCTTGCTTGGCAGCAACTCAGTCTCATGAGAACAAACTTGGTTCTGCAAGAACAACACCCATCCCTGCTGAGGCAGGTGTCCCCATGACTTAATTACCTTGTCCTTGACACTGCTTAGAGGTCACACCACCTCCCCATACCACACTGAGGACCAAGCTTCTAGCACATAACCTATAGGGAATACACTCCAACTATATTTAAATGTAGACAACTAACACATCTTTCTAATCCTTTCTTCTTCCTTTCTTCCTTTAACTCCTTGCTCTAGGAATGGGTGAGTTTCTGGTTCTCTCGTGTTCTCTGTCTCTGTTTCCCCCTCCCCAAATTGTTCCCTCCCCGTGAGAGGCATGTACTCATGCCTCTCATCTCTTAAAGATCATTTATCCCTTTACCTGACATATCCATTCTCTCTCCCTTTTTCTCTCCCTCTCTCTCTCTCACACACACACACACATATATTATGTTGTGTGATGTGTGGTGTATGCATGTGTGTATGCAAGATGGAGGAGAAGGTCAATATTCTCTTATTGCTCATCTGAGAATTTCCTTGAGATAGGGTCCTTCACTCAACCAGGAGCTTCTGTGAGTCAGTAAGTTTCAGTGGTTCTCCTACAGACAGGGTTACGGGCATGGACATGCTTAGCTTTTTATGTATTTCATGGCCCTCATGCTTAAGGGGAAAGTGGTCTTAACCACTGGGCCATCTTCCCAGCCTGTGACACACCGGCCACAGTGCAGGCATCCTCTCCTCCAGGAAGTCTTGCCGCATCATCTCTGCCCTCCCACTGTCTCCTGTGTGCTCCCAGAGTACCCTCTGCTTATCTTTGAAATCACAACAAACACAAATAACCATATTCTAAATTGCAAGCTTTTGGGGGGGG
>PVHP010027861.1:0-23582 GCA_004024765.1 Zapus hudsonius
CAAACAAACAAACAAACCAACAAACAAAAACAAAACAAAGTGGCTACATGCATCTGGAGGTCCTCTGAAGAGCGAAGAGGCCTTGTCACACCCACGCACTTGCTCTCTACTCATAAATAAATAAAAAAATAAAATCACTATTTTTTTGTGATGTGTGTAGTATACTTGATGTGTGTGAGTATGGATGCACGTGTGTAATATCACCTGTGTGGAGGTTACGGGACAGCCTTGGGTGTCAGTCCTTACCTGCCACCTGCCTTGTCTTGAGGCACCATCTCTCTCTCTCTCTCTCTCTCTCTCTCTCTCTCTCTCTCTCTCTCTCTCTCTCTCTCTCTCGTCTTTCTCTCCTCTCTCTCTCTTATTAATTAGAAAGTTTGTATGGACACACCATGTGTTGACATTTCCCTCCTCAGTGGGATTGCTGGTGTTCCCCATGGGATTGTGGGTTATGATTGTGAGAGCAGCAGTCAGTCAATATGGGGGTCGGCAATGCCTCTGGATATTCCCTCCCATCCTGTGGCTCTTACAATCTTTCTTCCCCCTTTTTAGCAAAATTCCCTGAGCCATGGTGGGCGTGTTTTAAAGTCTGTTTCAGTGTCGAGCTCTCAGCAGCTTCTGGATTTCGGCTTTGGTGCATTTTGAGTGTCCTCAGTTGGTCACCCAGTGCGGGTTGTCAGGGTCTCAGTAGAAGCAACACTTTTGTTCGTCTTGTCAATTCCTCTGTGGTTTCACCTGGGCTCTGGATGATGTGCGAGGGGTGGTTTATCTCCTTGGTTCTTGCTGCCTTCTGAGAAAACAAAGCAGAATCTCCAACAGAGAGCAACTATTGTTGTTGGATTTCTTTATGATTGCCATTCTGACTGGAGTAAGGTGGAATCTCATTGTCGTTTTGATTTGCATGTCCCTGATGCTTAAGGATGCTGAGCACTTTCTTAAGTGAGAAAAGGCCATTTGTGTTTCCTCCTCTGTGAAGTCTCTGTTGAGATCAGTGCCCCATTCTGTGAAGGGGTTGTTTGATTTTTTTTTTTTTAGTTCTTTGTAAGTTCTAGATATTAGACCTCTGTCTGGGTTAGAGCTGGCAAAAATCATCTCCCAGTTTGATGGAGGTCTATCGGTTCTGAGTGTTGTATGTTTGTCTGTACAGAAGCTTTTGAGCTTGATGAGGTCCCATTGGTTAAGTGATTGTTGCACTTCCTGGGCTACTGGATGTTTGCTCAGGAAATTTTTCCCTACTCCTATCTCATGGAGAGTTCTTTTCCTAATTTTCCTTCCAGGGTTTTCAGGGTTACACGTTTTATGTTGAGGTCCCTGATCCATTGGAGTTGATTTTTGTGCTTGGTGAAAGGAGTGGGTCTATTTTCATTTGTTTATACGTGTTTATCCAATTTGTCCAGCTTTTTTTTTTCTTTGAGGTTGGGTTTCACTCTAGCTTTGGCTGGGTTGGCCTCAAACTAACATTGATCCTCTAGCTTTAGTTGTTTCTTGTTTGTTTCTTTGTTTGTTTGAGACAAGGTCTTACATAGCCCAGGCTGTTCTTGAACTCTTGGTCCTCCTGCCTTGAGCTCCCAAATAATTGCATTTTTAAAAATGTGTCTGCTCATGTGTATAAATGTGAGTATGTGTAGGTGCATAGGTCAGGGGACAATTTCAGGGGTTGGCCCTTGCCCTCTACCTTGTTTGAGGCAGGGTCTCTTGATGTTTACCACTGTTGTCCAGGATAGCTGGCTTCTGAGCTTCTGGGGATTCCTCTGTCTCCCTTCTCACTGTAGGGACGCTGGGATTACAGATGCAGACAATCCCATCTGGCTTTACACAGGTTCTGGGGATTCAAAGCCAGACACTTTACCATTGAGCCATCTCCCTAGCCCCTGCATTTTTTTAAGCAAATTATTTTTGTCCTTGTATTGCTGCCAATTGTTTTTTGACCCGAGGACTGGCTGAGCTGGCAGTGGACATGGAGGAGGACAATTGAAAGCTCCTGTGTGGCTGCCTTTCAGCACATGGACAGGTGGGAGTGGAGCCTACCTTTGCCAGGTAAATCACACCAGATCCCGGCACAGGCATGGAAAGTCTGACAGCACTAATGCTGTTGAGGTGCTGTTGAAGTCCAAATAGTCTGTGGGAGGGGACTTCCTCCTGGCCTCTGAAGGTTAGCCTTGCTCTTCTGTCCAGGCCTGTCCACATTATTCAGGGCGATCTCCTTCATTCAAAGTTCAAGTATTTAAATGTTAATACGAACTAAAAATCACTCAATAAATTAAGAGAAAACTGATATCACACGAAGCTACTCTCCCTTCCCCCGCCCCAGAAAAAGGGGGTTTGGGAGAGAAATGCTGTATGTTATAGTCATTTTTGGAGAGGGGACCTCAATACACATGAACATAAAGACCCTGGGAAATTCTTCAGTGAAGATATCTTCATATTTGTATAACCTTATTTGTTCCAAATTTATTTGTTTACAAAAGCTTTCTTTATTTCTTCTGTATTTCCCCCCTAGAAACGTATTTCCATCTTTCTGAATGAGCAGTGGTTAGAAGAATAAAATCAAGTAAAAGTTGGTCTAGGGAACATTGTGTGTGTGTGTAGACAGTTGACTCATTTGGGGATTAAACTGATAAAATCACAATTTCATTCACTCAAACTAGAAGCCTAAGTGGGTGTTTATCCATGTGATTTGCTGGATGCTTTCATACCACTGGCAGTGCCAGCTAAAACATGGTGCCAATGAACAGGCAGTGCAGAGATGTCAGGTACCCAGGGACGAGAGAGAGAGAGAGAGAGAGAGAGAGAGAGAGATGAGGTGCAGGTGGACATACATGCACAGTGAGGTCTAAGAGAAAGGATATCCCAGTATTCTCTGCCATCTGTAAAATAAAGCAGATTCTTCAACCAAGGTTGAGATCAGCTTTGATTAAGGGGGATATGCATATAATTTTGAGAAACATTTTGATGAGGATACCCACTCAACTTGTCCAGAGAACAATGGTGGCTTCTCTCTGGGGGTTGTGAGGTTCCTGCCTGTGGGGCACTGATGTGGTTTCCAGTACCAGTTATGACCTCTCTCCCATTGAGCAGACCTCATGTCCAATTGGAGGGCAGTTGCTTACCCACAAAGGCTGTGCACCACTATTGCACACGCATGTACTTCTTGTCTGTCTGGTGTGTCATGTTTCTTGTGGGGTCTCCTGCTTATTCATGCTGCTGGTGACCATTGTCTCATAGCAGCTCCTATAGAACTTTCTAGTGCCAGGAGAGGACTGGCTTTCCTCTGGGTCCCCACATGATCTCTCAGTATCTAGAGATGGCAGCCTGTGGTGTCTTCAGCAATAGCATCTTACCTTTTAGTTGGCAATGGTCTAGATTGTTTTGAGGACCTCATGGATCTCTTTGTATTCTTTGTATACGTGGCCTGGCGTGTGTGTGCACATGTGTGTGCAGACACATCCCATGCATGTTGTGGAGGCCAGGGGAGAACATGGGGTGTCCCCTTCTGTCATTCATGTGATGATTCTGTGAGACAGAGTCTCTCACAGACTCTAGAGCTTGCTCTTCTCACAAGCTCCACTGGTTCTTTGGTCTTTGCTCCTCACAGGTCTGGAGTGACAGGAGGGTGTGGACATGCCCAGCTCTTTAGTTGGATGCTAAGGAATCAAATCCATGTGCTCCAGGCTTCCTCAGGCCCTCATGCGTACATAACAAGCACTCTTAACCCCTGAGCCATATCTCCAGCCTTAAACCTCTTTTCTTTATAACTCAACTAGCTTCAGCTATTTTTCTCTTCAATATTATTTATTTTCAAGGAGAGATAGGTAGATAGAGAAAACAGGCCTCTTGCCACTACAAACAAAGTCCAGATGCGTGTGCCACTCTGTGCATCTGGCTCTATGTGTGTTCTAGGGAATCACATCCAGACCATCAGGTTTTGTAAGCAAGCACTTTTAACTGTTTCACCATCTTCCCAGCCCATATATTTTTTATTAACGTTTTTATTGGCTTAAAATTACAAATATTAACACAACAATATGCTCAGTATCATAGGTTCTTAGATAAAGCCATTGAATCCATAGTCACATTTCCTCTTATGCATTAGTTATTCCCCTCCATGACTCTTACATTCTTTCCTCCCCCTCTTCCACAAATTTCCCTCAGTCATAGTGGGTGAGTTTCTATTTTGCATAGTTATTAGGCTTTTAAGAGTCTGTAGATTTATATTTTGGACAATTTTGGGCATCCTTGGTGCCTCTCTCCACTGTCCTTCCCCAGGTTATCTGCTTTGCTGTGGGAATAGATCTTTTGCTCATCATCCCACTTCCTTAGAGGTTGTGTTTAGGGCTCTAAGTGGTGAGTTTGAGGTGAATGGTCTCCTGCTTGGGTGTCCCCTCATCAAATCATGTCCCTTTGATGGAGTTCTGTTGTCCCCCGTTAACGTTGCTTTCTGAAAAATACAAATAGAGTCTCCAGCAGCGAGTGAGATTATTATTGGTCAATTGACACAAATATTGCTAGGTTGGTGAGCATTTGGCAGGTGTAGCCTTTCTGAGGACCTATGGTTAGTGAGGACTTTCCCACTTAGATGGGGTTCTTGGTCCCCATTCAGGATTGCCCTGGGTCCCCTTACCAATCAGGAGTTCACTGCCTCTGAGCGGATCTCATAGCCAATTAGCCAGCTGTTGATTACCCACCTAGGTTGGGTGCCACTATTGCACAGATGGGCCAGCCCAGATATTTTTAAAAAATAATAATATAAAATAAAATAAGACAGAAAATTGTTACTGAGAAGTAGGACTGTTGCTAGTTTTTAAAAAAAATTATCTGAAAATGTGGAAGTGGGTTTGGAATTGGGTAATGGACAGAGGTTGGAAAAGAGTGAAGAACCTTCTAGAACAAGCTAAGAATGTTATAAAGGTAGCATTGCAAATGAGATTCAGAAACTCACATGGAAATGAGGACTCTGCTGGAGACTGGGCAGGCCTCACATATCACATCAAGAAACTTGGCTGCTGCCGTGTGTCTGTGACCTAGACTACAGGGAAAGTTAAACCTAGAAATGATGGGCTAATCTATCAGCAATTTCAAAGCAGAACAGCATTCAGGCTGCGGCATGGGCATTATTGCTGCTTTGAGGCAGATTTATAGCAAGACTCAGAAATAAAAGGAAATAGCAGAACAGTTTGGAAACTTCACAGCCTGTTGACAAAAAAGAAAAAAAATAACTCAGTCAAGCAACTGCTTGCTAAGAGATTATGAATTCCATCCGTAAGGACACTAGGAAAAAGGCCTCAGGAGCATCTCTGAAATCTTTGAAGCGATCTCTCCCATCACGGGCTTGGAGATCTTCCAGGGAGGAATAGTTTTGGGAACAAGCTCAGGGCGCTTTCCATGGACTGGGACTTTCCTCACCCTGATTTCAGCCTGTGCAGCCCGCCATCCCCACAGTTGTGACTCAGGAGGGTGTAGGCACAGCAGGCCAGAGTGGTTCCAAGGAGAGCCTGGGGAGCCCCAGTAATGCGCTGCAGGGTCAGAGTCTGGAGAAGACCTGGATGGAGTGAGTCCCAGGAAGTCATGAGCGTGGAGTCGTAGTAGGGTCTCCAGAGAGGTACGCATGAACACATGGTCCCTGTCTCTTGTCACAGAATGCCTTGTACTATTTTGGGACTTGGTGAAAGAGAAGGCTATCCCCAGACCCTGGGCCCTTGACCAACAACCAGACCCATGAGCCCAAATAGGCCTTTTTTCTTCTTTTTTGATTTAATATTTTTATTCATTTATTTGAGAGAATCAGACAGACAGAGAGGAAGAGGCAGACAGAGAGTGAGTATGGGCACTCCAGGGCCTCCTGCAATTGCAAACAAACTCCAGATGCATGCACTGGATCTGGCTTGAGGTGGGCACTGGGGAATCGAACCCATATCAGGCTTTGTCAATGTTGTAGTCAGTTTCTCTTTGCTGCAACAAACATTCAACCGGAAGCAGCTTTGTGGGGGAAATGGTTTATTTTGGCTTACAGACTCAAGAGGAAACTCCATGATGACAAGGAAGACATGAGCCTAGGATGGACATCTTCTCTGCCACAGCAGCAGAAAGGTGTGCCAAGCACTGGCAAGGGGAAGCTGGCTCTAACACCCACAAGCCTGCCATTAACAACACACTGCCTCCTGGAGGCTCTAATTCTCAAATTGCCACCAGCTGGGGATCAAGGACACCTAAATTTTATGGGGGACACTTGAATCAAACCACCACAGCAAACAAGCTTCTTTAATCCCTCAGCCATCTCTCCAGTGCAACCTTTTTTCTTTAAAAATTATCTAGACTCAGATATTTTATTATAGAAACAGAAAATGGACTAAGCCACTATTTTTCCATTTGTACATTCATAGACTTATGATGCATATTTTTGGGGAGAAGGTTTCTAGGTAGGATCAGCCCTATCCTTGAACACTTGATAAGTGTCTACATGCAAAAAGACTTGGAAACATATTAGTGATAAAAAATTTCCAGAGGCCCACATATAGGCATGAGGCGATCCAAGGTGAGTTATGGAAAGCTGAATAACTTTATCTGTAAACAAGTGCTGAGCTGGTCCGGGGAATCCAGGACCGTGATTGTGCTGCATAGTGACGGCTTTGTCATGAATGAGATCTCTGTGTCTGCCTGCCCTTCCTGCCACAGTCATTTCCCCTGGTCCTTGATGATGGAAGTGCACATTGCTGAGAGGGGTGGGGACCAGGCTGGATAGAGGACCTGATGGCCAGCAGGTTTTGATTTGGGGACGATGCCCTTGAAAAGGACATCTCTGAACAAGTGAGCTGTGAGCTAAATTATGCAGCATGATTTCTCTCACCATGAACTTGGAGAAACATGGAAAGCTATTGGACAGTGGTGATATGAACAGATAGGATTAAAACACCCTGATATCCTAGGGCATCGATTCGTATGCAAGAGAGTGGGAATGTAGGTGGGTCCCCATCTTCCACACAAGATAAGAGCACACCTTCTGAATGTCAGGGACACATGTCTGTTTCTATTTCAGTCCCTTTTGCTGCACTGGTTTTTAAGGCTCAAAATTGCTCACATGTCATCTGTAGGTAAGGGAACGACATTTTCCAAGTCAGCTCCCACCCTTCTCCCCCTTCCTGGCCACAGGCCTCCATGACAGCTGGAGTTGCTGCCTGGTCTTTTTGCTTCAGCCTCTCCTGGGGGACAAGGACATGGTCCAGTTTTCAAGGCTGGTGGCTGCACCATCTGCCCAAGTAGATCCCAGGGGATCTACTGCTGCAGCTGCCACCGGGCATGGTGGGGAAGGGACAGTGACAAAGCTGGGAGGTAGAATTTGTGCACTGGGAAGTAAACCTTAGCAAGGCAGGACAGGGGATAGGTAACTGGCTGAGCAGCTGCCTGTGGCTTTCTGGCACCTTCCTGGAGATGGGACAGCTGACCCATCTGCAGCGGTATTTGAAGGAAGCAATCTTGAGAAAATCACATCACTTTCTTTTTTTAAAAAATATTTTTAAAAATATTTGATTTATTCATTTTTTAAGCAGAGATACAGATGAGAGAGAGAGAGAGAGAGAGAGAGAGAGAGAGAGAGAGAGAGAGAGAGAGAGAGAGAATATGCCAGGGACACCACCTTGTGTAGCTGGCTTATGTGGGTACTGGGGAATTGAACCCAGGGCCTTAGGCACAGGAGGCAAGTGCCTTAACCGCTGAGCCATCTCTCCAGCCCCATACATCACTTTCAAATTGTTCCCTCCTCCTTCTTCATCCTCTTCAGACCCACTTCAGTAACCTTTAAACTTTGGCACAAAACTCTGTTTTCTAGGGAACTTTTTTGATGTGGGGGTCTCACTCTAGCCCAGGCTGACCTGGAACTCACTCTGTAGTCCCAGACTGGCCTTGAACTCACAGTGATCCTCCTACCTCTGCCTCCCGTGCTGGGATTAAAGGAGTGCGTCATCACACCCAACTGTTTCCTAAGGAACCTTTGCCAGGATAAGAACATGGAAGTCTATTGGTTCATGGTGACCCCATACACAAGGAAAGTCAGAATAGATAATGAAGAAAGAATGAACACCTTCATCAGGAAGGGAGAACACCTTCAATTCAGGCACGGTCCCAGCACCTAGAGCCTTTGGCTGCATTTTGAGAGAATTCAAGTGAGGCCCTGTTTCCAGATGGGTCCAGAGGCCCAGCTTCAAGGAAGCTCCACTTTCTGAGCTCTCTCCTCCCTCTGTCTGTCTCAGGATCCCCCAGCTCTGCTTTAAATAAAGTATTGCTCAGGGCTGGAGAGATGGCTCAGCGGTTAAGACACTTGCCTCCAGTGCCTAAGGCCCCCGGGTTCAATTCCCCAGTATCCACATATGCCAGACCCACAAGATGGTGGCCCTGGTGCTCTCTCCCCACTCTCTCTATCTCTGTATTTCTCTGCTTAAAAAAATGAATAAATAAAATTTAAAAAAATAAAGTATTGCTCAGATATTTGCCCTGATGTTTCTGTGGACGGTTTCGGGCATGGTCTAAGTAATATTGTGTTATGGTGTGTATATACATGGTGTACATGTTTGTGCAGATGTATACACACCCTGTGCACATGTTTGTGGAGCCCAGAGAACTTCAGGTGTCCTCATTTGTTACTCTTCTGAGATGTTTCCTTGAGACAGAGTCTCTCTCTGAACCCGGAGGTGCTGTTTGTTTTAATTTAATTTAAATTTTTGTCAGACTGGTTGAACAGCAAACTCCAGAGAGTATCCTTTCTGCCATGTCATAGGACTAGGGTTATGGGCATGTGTGACCACATATGTCTTTGAAAAAAATATTTATTTATTTGTAAGCAGAGAGATATAGAAGAGACAGACAGAGAGAACGAACCCACCAGGACCTCCCGCTGCTGCAAATGAACTCCAGATTCAGGCACCACTTTGTGCATCTGGCTTTATGTGGGTACTGGGGAATTGAACCTGGGTCGTTAGGCTTTATAGGCAAGTGCCTTAGTGGCTGAGCCATCTCTCCAGACCCCATCTGTGCATTTTTAATAGCCAGTCGTAGCTTCCAGCCAGATTGGTCTGCTCCAGTTATCTCTCCAGGAGCCAATTACCATAGAGATGCCTGGGTTTGGTGTGTTCTGCCAAATCCTATTCTTCTCATAAATGCTACAGTATTCATGCATGAGTTTTGAAAACATGAGGTATGTTTGGGTTGCAGGTGCAATTTAATGGAAATGTTAGTGTCTTAAGTAGACATGACATAATGCTTTGTTAAATGTAGAAAGCGTTAATAGAAATTATTTGTAGAAATACATACAGTGACATCCATATGATTCTATGATTATTGGCTTAATTTTCTGGTTTTGTTACAAAGTGATAAGCCCTCACATTGCAGCACATTAAAAACAAACAAACAAACAAACAAAATAAATAATTGCTGGGTGTGGTGGCACACACCCTCTTTAGTCCAGGCATTTGGGAGGCCGAGGTAGGAGAGGTTCAGCTGTTAGTAGTGAGTTTGAGGTCAGCCTAAATCTACATAATGAATTCCAGGCCAGCCTGGGCTAAAGTGAGACCTTACCTCAAAGCAAAACAAAAACAAAAACCACAAACAAAGCAAATCTTTCTTCATAACAACAGTGTACTTCTGGATCCACTCTTCTTTGCTGGATGTCTTTGATTCTACTGGGTTGGCTTTTCTCTTTTTCTTTTTTCTTTTTTTTAAATATTTATTCATTTTCAAGGGAGAGAGAGAGAGAGAGAGAGAGAGAGAGAGAGAGAGAGAGAGAGAGAGAGAGAGAGAGCGCACCAGGGCCACCACCTTGTGGGTCTGGCTTATGTGGGACCTGGGGAATTGAACCCAGGGCCTTAGGCACTGGAGGCAAGTGCCTTAACCGCTGAGCCATCTCTCCAGCCCGGCTTTTCTCTTTTTCTAGAATGTTCTATGCCCTGCAAGGCTGGTTATATCAGGGGAGACTATTACTGCAGGGGTTTCTGTTGGCTTCAGGCAACAAGAGGGCAAAAAAAAAAGAGAGAATACATAAACCAATGGAGACTGGAGAGTGGAGATGAGGAAGATGGGACATTTCCTCCTGGTTTGTGTGTGACACCCATTTTCTGCTGGGACTTTGACAGTGAACAACTTTCTGGAAGATTGGTGTTTTCTTTTTTTTCTTTTATTTATTCATTTTCAAGCAGAGATACAGATACAGAGAGAGAGAGAGAGAAGGAGAGAGAGAGAGTATGCCAGGGCCACCACCTTGTGTGTTTGGCTTATGTGGGCACTGGGGAATTGAACCCAGGGCCTTAGGCATGGGAGGCAAGTGCCTTAACCACTGAGCCATCTCTCCAGCCCCCCAAAATTAGTGTTTTCTAACCTTCAACAAGTGAATGACCAAGACAGCCTCTTTAGCTCTTGCTGTAATTCTTCTCACCTAGTGTAATTAGAAGTGAATATGAAATGGAGAGTATTTCACTGTCTTCAATTAACATAAAGTGTATCTCTTCCTTGGCAAATGGGTATCCAAAACAAAACAAAACAAAACATACAAAACATGAAGGTAACTGAGGCCCAGAAATTCAAACACCACATGTTCTCCCTCTTGTAATGGCACAGCCAATAGCCATAGATTGTTACTAGAAAAACATCAGTGCCAGGGATGGGATACCTTCCAGTGAGTTGTTGCCCAGGGAGGTTCCTGAGCCCCCCAAAACATTACAGGCCATTGCCAAGGCTCTTGGTTGCCCACAGAATGAGATGACCTGAAGATGACATGCTTGGGCTTCAGGTCACTGAGAAACCAAGCTGGAGCTGAGATGGAAACCTCCTTCCTATTAATCAGCTGACAGAAAGTTGGAAAGAGCTATGGCTGCCTGCAGCCCTATAGGAGAGAGAGGGTCATCAATGGTGGTGAACAGCATTGGACCTTGCAAGCCTTAAGACTGGCCAGCCAGGCCAAATGGGCCAACTGGGGCAATAGTGGCGTCTGTTGTGGGGGAAACCAACTGTTCTCTAATTGGACTGGAGGCCCGCTCCACGGGAAGCAAAGCATGTCTGATACTGAAGACCTAGTGAAAACCCTATAGTGGGGGAGGTCATGAGCCCTAGGGGAGTAATGTCTGCTGGTGTCTGGCTAAATTCCTATACAAGCACTTTAAAAAAAATCTTTATTTTGAATAAGTTTATACATTGTATGAGCAAATCTTGTGAATGTGTCCCCGTTTCCCTACTCTCTGTCCCCTACCCACTGGGGTTCTTCCTCGGTGCGCATACTGGATCTGTCCCTAGGGTTATGAACTGCACCTGAGGTAGGCAGTTTTTCATTGTTTTTTTATTTCTTCCTCCTTTGTGTATTGTTGCTGAGGGGGGCATTGTCTCCAGATATTCTTTCCCACCATGGCTCTTACAGTCTTTCCACCCCCTCTTCTGCTCAGTTCCCCGAGTCATGGTGGGTGAGTTTTGAGTCTGCTTTATTATTGAGATCTTAAGTATCTTTGGATCTTTGCCATGGGTTGTCATGGGTATCATTGGTGTCTGTCTCCATTGATCTTTCATGGGTTATCAGATTTATTTTTTTTAATGAGCATACCCACTTGATAATGCTACTCTTACTTCTGGCTAGAGAAGCTTCTCTTTTTCAGATGGTGGTGACCACTGGGATAACTCAGAAGACACCATAGTGCTGAGAATAAATGACAGTGGAGTGTTCAGCACTGGGACATCTCCATCACACTTCCTGAGGCTCAGGGTCTATTGCAAAAGAGGTGGTGGAAAGATCCTAAGAGCCAAAGGAAGGGTAGGACTGCTTACAGTGCAAACTTCCAGATGCAAAATGGCCTTGATGTTCATAACCTCACAGTGCCTGATAATACCTACACATAATGGGAGGAAAAGATGATGACACTGAAACAAAACAGAGACTAATTGAGAGGGGGAAGAAACATGGGAGAGAGGAGGAAGACATATGGGGGAGAGGGGAGAGGAATCATAATGGTCTATAATAATTATGGAAGCTATCAATAAATTTTTTAAAAAATCATCGCAGCCTGCATTTGAAAGTGTGCCATTCCAAACATCATTCAATCTGTTTTCCAGTGATTCAGAAGGTAACTCGGCTGGGTCACGGCCATGACTAACAGTTATAATTGGGCTGCAGATGTGTAGACAGACTGGTGAACAATCCCAAGAGTAGTAGAAAGCTCTATGCTCTGGGGATAGAAATCCTGTAACCCAACTGTGAAAATCTTTTATGAATAGTACAGAAAAATGTTCTCATCAAACATTTCAGACTTTACAAATAAAAGCCGAAGTATTTTATCTCCTTCACTCCAGACACTATTATGGTCTGTTTACCGTATTTCCTGTCATCTCTGCATGGGCCTGTATCCTGACTGGAACTTGCCTGTGTGCCTCAGTCCAATCCAACAAAGTGGCTGTATCACATCTGTCTTAGAGATGAAAGAATGTCTCAGAGAAGTTAAGTAACAGGACCAAGGTCACACATGTGGTAAGGGACAAAGCCAGGACTAGAAGCCAGGCTTGTCTGATTCCCAAATGCTTCCAGTTTTACTGGATCAGCTGCTGTTTCCAGGATTGTTGAGAGAGAATTCAGGAAGTCACAGTTTGTTAGCTGTTTTGAGCTGGCATGGTGATCCCAGCTGGTGGAGGCTGGCATGGTTAATGCTACTTGGTATAGGCTGGCTTGGTTAATACCAGTTGGTGGAGGCTGTCATGGTTGATCCCAGCTGGTGGAGGCAGCCAGGGTTCCTCCTTTTGTAATTCCTTCTAGGTGAAAGTGACTCTTATGATTTAGGTGTCCCTGTGTGTGCCGTTACCAGCACAATGCACCTACATTAGCCAGTAAGACCATCCTTGAGGCTGATGGCTGCAGTCACTATGCACGAGGTCCTAGGACTGAACTTTTCACCCGGAGAAGCCATTTCATCAGGTGATTGTGTGCAGAGCTGTGAGGTGAATCATGGAGTCTTAGAGCTAAGGGTGGGGGATACTTGTAATAGAGGCAATAACTTACTCTTAAAGAGCTGCCTCAAGGCTGATTACACTCCAAAGGCAAAAGGCAGTGTTGAATTTGTTCATGTCCCATATACAAGGCAACAAACTCTTGAATGGTAAGGCTTACAAAAGCCCATTTTTCAATATTTTGTGTTCCTCTAATATCTATCTGAATATGTGTTACATCCTGAGAGGTGAGCCAGATTTGCAGAATTAATTCAGCTTTTCTGGGGAACATAGGGTGCAGTGGCCGAGGAGGAAGCTGGTACCCAGGAAAGACCCCATTGCCAGGAGATGGGGGGCTTCACCTGCACTTCACAAGCCAGTGAGTTAACAGGGTTTTGAGACCCTGGGCTTTACAGAGCACCTGCTTGGGTTCCTGTCCTGACCTTGAGACTTGCTGCTCTATGCCTCAGTTTCCTTACCTGTGAGAAGGGAAGCATAAACACATGCCACGTGAGCTTTGCATGAGATAACACATGTGAGGAAGCAGAATGGGGTAAACCATATGCCCATGACATTTCCTACCTTCTCCAGAGCCTCGGGAATAGGAATCCACTTGTTTAAGCCACATAGCCAGCGAGAAAATTAGGGCTAGAACTCAAGTCTGCCTCAAAAACTCTTATCTCACTTTGGGGCAGAAAAGTGTGACTTAGTAAAAGTGAACCATGCCCAGCTGATGTCTTCGGTGAAAGTTAGTGCCCACAGAGGGACTTCTCTGGATAACACACCAGAGGAACCACCCAGAACAGATGGGGATGTGAGTGTCCCCACCCAGAGATTGCCTAGAGACCTTGAGGATAGACCAGGGGAAATGAGAGACAAGTATAAGGAGATGAAATTCAGCCAGATGTGGTGGCGCACACCTTGAATCCCAGCACTCGGGAGGCAGAGATAGGATCGCTGTGAGTTTGAGGCCACCCTGAGACTACATAGTGAATTCCAAGTTGGCATGGGTTAGAATGATACCCTACCTTGTAAAAACAAAGATGAAATTCTACTGCAGAGAATTCCACAGATATGTTAGTGTAGGCTAGCTCTAACTTGGTTCTATAATTTGTGTGCCTTATTTTATTTTGTAATTATTTATTTCTGGTATGTGCATGTAGTATACAGTATGTGTGTGTGCAGATTCATGCACCCCATACACACATGTGCAGAGGCCAAAGGAAGACATTGAGTGTCCTCCTTGATCCCCCCAACCCCCCCTTATTTCTCTGAGACAGCCTTTAGCTAAACTTGGAGCTCATGCTCTTTGGTCAGACTAACTGACCTAGGAACTGCAGTGATCCTTCTGTCTCTGCCCCGCTCAATATTGGGGTTACAGGCATGCATGGCCTTGCCCAACTTTTTACATGGGTGCTGGGTTCAAATTCAGCTCCTTGTGCTTATATAGCAAGTGCTATTTTCTGCTAAGTCATCACCTCAGTTCAAATTTTTATGTTTTTAGGCAGGATTTTGTTATCTACCTTGGCCTGGTCTGAGATTCAAAATACCCCTGTCTCAGCCTCCCAAGAGCTAGGATTACAGGTATATGCCACCATGCATGTTCATTCATGTGTTTAAAATACTTGGAGGGCTGAAGGGATGGCTCAGTGATTAAAGGTGCTTGATTACAAAGCCTGAAAGCCTCGGTTTGCTTCTGCATTACTCAAATAAAGCGTGATGCACAGGGTGGTGCTTGTGTCTGGAGTTTGCAGTGGCAGGAAACCCTAGTGTGCCCATTCTCCCTTCCTCCTCCCTCCCCCTCTCCTTGCGAGTAAATAATAAAAAATAAAATGTTTAAAGTACCTAGAGATCTGCTTTGAGGATGGTTATGGGTCATGGCAGTTAGACATGAAGACCATATTATCCACTGTGATATCCCCCAGTGCTGAGAATACTGGATGTCATATACATAGTTACTGATGTTTATTTATTTTTAAATATTTTATTTATTTATTTGAGAAAGAGAGAGAGAGAGAGAGAGAGAGAGAGAGAGAGAGAGAGAGAGAGAGAGAGAGAGAGAGAGAGAGAGAGAATGGGCCTCCATTTTCCAGGGTCTCCAGCCACTGCAAAGGAACTCCAGCCGCATGCGCCTCACTGGGCATCTGGCTTTACGTGGGCACTGAGGAATCAAACTCTGGTCCTTCTGCTTTGCAGGGAAACATCTTAACTGCTAAGCCATCTCTCCAGCCCAACACCGATGTTTATTATGTGAGTAGATAGTAAATGAATGAAAGGATGGATGGATGAAGGGCGAGAGCAGGATGACTTCATGAAGCCTAGTTTTCGATGCCAAGGGAGGGGCTTTAGGAATACCAGCACCCAGTGTCCCCTAGACTGAGGCCACGTGTGGCCCCAGAGAAGCTGGCTGGGGGACTGAAGCAGAGCATGTACATGCCATGGTGGGTTCTTTACAAATACTCTGCCAACCCCACAGTGTGTGTGGACAGTGGGTTCACCCACCCACGGCCCACGGGAGGGGTTTCAGGGCACACGGGAAAGAGTAGCCCTGTCATGCCCACTTGTCACATTGGTGAGTCAGTGGCTCCTGGCACATGGTGGGGGTGGAGAGTGAGCCGGGCCCTGCATGTTGGAAGGCTGAGTCAGTAATTCAGGTGATAACCGAGGAGATCCTGGCTCATGCAGGTGCCAAGGGTGGCCTGGAGGTGGTATGTTCTGGAAATATTTGCTGGGAGGATGTCAGCACTTATTGGACTCATCACATCCTGCCCTGAGGCCTTAGTTGTCCCCAAATAAAGTGAGTTTATAGTTTCCAGCTGAGAATGCTGGCCAGTCACCAGCTGATGCTAGGAACTGGCTTTTTCAGAATGGCCACTCTATTCATTGTTTCGGAATTTCTTTGCACCGTCTGTTTGGTTCAACAGCATGTTTCTTCCCATACTTAATAGAGACAGACTGAAATGGTATTTAATTCTGAATTTTTGCCCCTAGGAAGTCACTGTACCTTGTCCCATTAATGTTGCATTATAATTCACTCTCCCTTCCTTCCTTTCTCTTTCTCTCTTTCCATTAGCACAATCGGCTCCATGTATCATAGGAGCCCACTGTCTTTTTTTAAATTAATTAAATAATTTATTATTATCCATAATGAGATAAATTTAATGAGCAAATAATGTGTTGATGTCCCCAGTTCCCCGATTTCCCTCTTCCCTATCCCCACTCAGCTGGATATCCTCCTCTGTGGGCAGTCTGGATCAGTCCATGGGGTAGGGGATTATGGATATTCTAGGAGCCAGCCCGGTTCCACCTGCCTTAGTGTGATGTTACTGAGGGGGGTGATGTCTCTGGGAGTTCTAGGAGCCCACTGTCTTTAACTTTAAAAAAAAAATTTTTTTTTTGTGTGTGTGTGTGTGAAAGAGAGAGGTTGTATATGATATGTGTGTGCTCTTGTGTGAATGCAAAAGCACTTATGCATCACTGCACATATGTGGAGGTCAGAGGACCACCTTGTGTGCTGGTCCTAGCCTTCTTTCCACCTTGTCCTGAGATGGGGTGTCTCCTGTCAATCTTCACCAGGGTGGTTGGCCTTGGAGCTTCAGGATTCTCCTGTCTCCACCCCCTTCTCTCTGTGGGCATGCTGGGATTACAGACACTATGCTATGCATCTGGCTTTACATGGGTTCTGGAGTCATCAGGCTTTACCCACTGAGCCACCTCCCCAGCCCTGCCCTGTAACTTTTATTTTCATCCTAGGAGGTGGAGACTTCAATGGCTCAGAGCCTTTACTCCATCCTAACCGCAGGATTGCAGGGGGCCCGGAGTGAGAGAGTCGGCCTGGTGTCAGGGATCTGCAAGGCTGTCAAGCAGATTTCCACTTGTTCCTCTTCCTCCCCAGGCTTCTCTAGAACCAGGAAGCATTTGCAGAGATTGGCTGCACTGGCTGACAGCTTCAGGGCCTGTCCTGGCCCTGGCGGTCACATCTGTGCCAACCATTGTCTGCCTAAGTCAGGAAGGGTGCTGGGAATAAGTCAAGGGGCAGACCAGAATGCTCTTTCAAGGAATGACTTCACGCTCACCCCCAGGACCAGCTTCCTATGGCTATAATGTCCCCTGTTCAGTGTTTGAGTTCTGCCCATCTCTGATTTGGGTCTTCCTGCTTTAGCAGGGCATGGGACCTGGCCTCTGGCCTTGGCTCGCCTGTATTCTGACTGCCTGGACTGTTCCTGTTACTGAGTGCTGACTTCTGATTTATCCTAGAGGACTGAGGACCAGGGCTCTGTTTTACCTTTGCCCTTTCCTTGTCCGTCCTGCTCTGAGGTAATTTGTGTCCTGTGTGGAACTTGGCTGTCCCCTCGGGCCTGGGGGGGGGCTAAAAGAGACGCTATGCCCCCTTCCTTCATCATTGCGTAGATGTCCCTTTTGGATACTTCTCATTCATTTCACACTGGGCCTTCGAGTCCAAGTTGCACTTCTATCCTCAGTCATCAAAATTTGAAAACCCAGCATATATTCAGAATTTTTATTGGATGAAACCAGCTACTTTGATGCCACCTTAAAACAATGTTATCAAATAATTTCCACGCCCCTCTCACCACTCTCTTGTTCTCCCTCCCTCCCTCATTTCCTTCACTGAACTCCACTTCCCCTACCATTCCCTCTTCTAAATTTAAAAGATGTCATCTTTTTCAAAAAATATTTTTATCAATCTATTTATTTTTTGTGTATGTGTATAAAAGGGAAAGAGAGATATTGAGAAAGAGACTGAGAGAGATTGGGAGAGAGAGAGAGAGAGAGAGAGAGAGAGAGAGAGAGAGAGAGAGAGAGAGAGAGAGAGAGCACATGGGCCCACCAGAGCCTCGTGCCCCTGCAAACAAACTCCACATGAATGGGCCACTTGGTGCATCTGGCTTTACATGAGTACTGGGGAACTGAATCCAGGCTGACAGGCTTTGCAAGCAAATATCTTCAACCAATGCACCAGCCACCTCTCCGGTTTAAAAGATTCCATCTTTTAAGCTATGATCTGTCTAAGGAGTGCCTCTCCTTCTTTGAGACCCGCTCCCCTGGACATATGGCACCTTGGCATTGGAGCATGTAGCAGAAGTGAGGCAGGGGAACAGGCCTCAAGTCCAATCAGAGAGCAGTTGGTTTCCCCCCAATAGACATGTCACTATGGCATCAGTTGCTAAGTTTGGTCTGGCTGGCCAGCCATGGAGCTTGAAGGGTCTAGTACTGGTTAACACCGTGGATGACTTTCTTCCCCAACAGGCTGCATAGCTCTTCTGAGCATCCTGACAGCTAGTCAACAGGGAGGAGGCTTCCAGCTCAGCTCCAGCTTGATTTCTCAGTGACCTGCAGCCCAAGAATGTGGAGTCCTCAGCAATAAGTTTTTGTTCTCTATTCCTGGTGAGCAACTAAGAGCCTTGGCATTGGCCTGTAGTATTTGGGGGGCATCAGAGGCCTCCCTGCCAACAACTCATTGGAGGCATCTTACTTCTAGCACAAAAATTTTTAATAACAATCTATGGCTTCTGAGTTCAACATTATCCATCTCTGCAAGATACTTCTGCCCAAACTCTCTCTTTTTAACATATATATTATTAGTTAGCAAAGAAGTAGGTTTCCATATAGTTTATTCATACTTCTTGAATTCCTCCTTTCCTCCCCCTTCCACCATCCCCTCCCCTTTAGACTGTCCTCCTAGTAATGTTCCTTAAAAATTATAGTCAATACTGTAATCCCAGTACTGTGGTCAGAGGCAGGAGAATCATGAGTTTGATGTCAGCCTGGCCTACATAGCCAGATCCTAACCAAATTTAATGTTACATGAAATATGATTTTCTGTTTTTAACCTGTTTTTGTTATGAGATCCAACTATGAACTCTAGCTATAGAAAAGAAATATGTTTCTTTCCCCCTTGGAGTACCTTTCCATATTATCCACTATTTTGGATTTAGTTTTATTTTATTTTATTTTTTGTAGGGCAGGAACTTCTTTTGGCCTAAAGCACCATGTAATGTAAGCAGTGCAAGGAGTTATGTTGTGATACAACCAAGAAGAGATTTGAAGATTAACTCCACTGAGGACTACGGGAAGGTTTCTTTGGAAACGGAGGGGTTGCTACGAAGAAGTTTAATGTGCTTTCTGTTTGTACTTTCTGATATTTTCCCCATGTCATCATAAGGTGTCCATCTTCCTCTAGGTAGAGAAAGGCCTTGAGGTAGGTAAATGGGGATTTGTTCCCAGAACAAACATGTAAAGGGAAATTTTTAAAAGTCAGCTTTGACATTCAAAATACTTATTTGCTGCCAAATGGTAGGCTTGGAAGCCAAATTTTGCCTTTAAGGGATCCCCAAAACCTGTTCCTCAGAGACTGAGAGGAGAAGGGAGCTGGGGAAAGATCCAGAAAAGGAAAGGAAGAAGACGTGGTGTCTTGTCACCTCTCTCTGGGAGAGAATCCAGAGAAAGGAGCATGCCACGTAGTGTGCCGAGTGTGGGCGTGTGGAGCTCTCGAGGGGCATCTGCACCACAGAAGGCCAGGAAGCCCAGAATGGTTTCATTTACCAGGAGATGCTGCTGTTTTGGAGGTGGGGGAGGCCATCTAGAACTTCTCTCTTGCTCTTGGTGCTGGTCTGAGGAGGAATACAGACCAGCAGGTGGGTGGAGGGGTAAAGAAAGAGTCCTGGCAACTCAGAGGGGCATGTGAGAACTAGATGTGGGGGGATAAACACCTGACCAGCTGCAATGAATACTATTCTTTTATTTTTTAAAATTTATAAGTATTATTTATTTATTTGAGAGAGACTGAGCGAGTGTGTGAGTATAAGCACCTCTGGACCTCCTGCTGAAGCAAATGAACTCCAGATGCATGTGCCACTTTGTGTGTCTGGCTTTACGTGGGTCCTGGGGAATCAAACCCAGACTGTCAGGCTTTGCAAGCAAACTTCTTAGCCACTGAGCCATCTCTCCATCCTTTTTTCTTTTAAAAATAGTTTTATTTATTAGAAAGAGAGAGAGAAAGAGAGAGAGAGAATGAATGAGTATGCTATGGCCTCTTGCTGCTGTAAACAAACTCCAGATGCATGCACTACTTTGGGAAGCTGGTCTTATGTGGGAACTGTAGAATTGAACTTGGGCCAACAGGCTTTGCAAGCAGGTGCCTTTAACTGCTGAACCATCTCCTCAGTTCATCTTGACATTTTTTTCTTCTTGTTTCTCTGTTTTTAAAAATATATTTTCTAATAAGAAAGTGTTCATATTATAAACAGAAAAGCAGAGGTAACAAAACCAAAACCAAACAGAATCAGGCTGGACATATTACTTTAGATTTCTCTTAATATTGCAAAGCCATCTATGGAAGTTTGCAAAAAGAAATCTGTTTCCTCTACTTTTTAAAGATATGCATATACCTTTAGATAAACACAGTCCTGCTTTCTCATTCAACATTCTTTTCCTTCTACCCTTTCTTCCCTGCAGCATGACCTACCCTTTAGCTCCCCAGAAAAAGTCTCATTTACCTGATGTGTGTCCCTGTGTACGTCTCCCATGTGACCACATGCACTATTCATCCACTCCTGACTGTTCATCTAGACATGTGATCACACACACATCCACTCATGACTGTTTATGTAGACATGTGACCACACACATTATACATCCAATCATGGCTGTTCCTATAGACATGTGCACATCATATACAAGCCCATCACAGAAACATTTAGATACATATATGTAAATACATTTGAAAGTGTTTTACAATCATTTTCTTCTTTTTTTTTGAGGTAGGGTCTCACTCTAGCCCAGGCTGACCAGGAGTTCACTATGTTGTCTCAGGATGACCTCAAACTCATGACAACCTTCCTACCTCTGCTGGGGTTAAAGATGTGCACCACCATGCTTGGCTAGCAATCTTTTTCTATTGCTAAAATGGGACTGTACCATGAATATATCTATCCTGCACCTTATCTTTTATAGTCATAAACTCATTTTAGAAAGCTTCCAGTTTAACTGTCCTAAGTGATTTCCGCAATCATCTATGATTTAGTCATGATATAGTTCACTTATCTATTTGTGACAGTTGAACATTCTTTTTTTTTTCTTGATTTTTTTTGGAAGTGGTAACTATTTGACCAATGTCATTTGAAAAATTATTACATATTCTATATGTCCAATAAGTTTAGCAATTGAGTTATATTGTCCTAGGTCTCAGGAGATGACTTAGCAGTTAAAGGCACTTGCTTGCAAAGCCTGTCGGCTCAGGGTTCAATTCCCCAGTATCCATGTAAAGCGAGACACACAAAATGGTGCATGCATCTGGAGTTCATTTGCAGAGGCAACAGGTCCTGGTATACCCATTCTCTCTCTTTCTCTATCTTTCTCAACATCTTTAAAAAAATAAATAATTTTCAAAAAGTTTTATTGGGTAGCTCCAGCGGAGTCGGCTCCAGGGAAGAGCTAAGCTCCTGGCTCTGACCGAACGGTCTGAGCAGACCTACAAAGGCAGCAAGAACAGTGGACAACCCAACTCTGCCAATAAGACCAGAAATGATAGATGACTCCCTGGCAGGAGATGACGTACCAGAAGTAGAGAGATGAGCAAGAGTGCTTCTCCCACAGTGAGCCTGACAACCTGTACCAGAGTGATGAAGACAGACATCAAAGAGACTCAAATGTTCCAGAGAAGAAATCCAGAGGCTGCTAAGAGCTCAACACTGAAGCAGACTTAAAACTCACCCTCCATGGCTCAGGAAACTTTATGGAAGAGGTGGCAGAAAGACTCCAAGAGCCATGGTGGGGGAATAGAAGATCATGGAAGGGGATAATGGTCAAAACACATTAGATACCTGTATACTAATTGTCAAGAAAAAGTTGAAAAAAAGAACTTGTGTAGTTTTCCATGAAAGGGTTAAAATTGATCAAAATTAGGAAGGTGGAGAAGTAATTTGAATTAAGGAACTGTTTGAAAATGAAATTACTCTAATTAATCTTTAGAAGGCCCTGAAGTTTTTTTTTTTTTTTTTTTCGAGGTAGGGTCTCACTCTAGCCCAGGCTGACCTGAATTCACTCTGTAGTCTCAGGCTGGCCTTGAACTCATGGTGATCCTCCTACCTCTGCCTCCCAAGTGCTGGGATTAAAGGTGTGTGTCACCACGCCAGGCAGCCCTGAAGTTTTTATGACTATTAAACTCTTCATGGCAACGATTACATTTAGTGTTTTACATTACTACAGCCTTTACCAGATTTCTAGAGGTTCATAAGACAATATTAACTTTTGCTTTTTTTTTTTCAAGGTAGGGTCTCACTCTAGCCCAGGCTGACCTGGAACTCATTCTATAATCCCAGGCTGGCCTTGAACTCACAACGATCCTACTACCTCTGCCTCCTTAGTGCTAGATTAAAGGTTTGCACCACCAAGGCGGGCAATATTAATTAACTTCTTGTCATTAGACTCTCCTAGTTCTCTCTAGCAACTAGTTTATGCCCCAGAGATGTTATAGATGTCAACCCCTAATGGTGGTAACTCTTGATTATATAAGGAAGTCTAAATTTTAAAAAAGATATATGTACTTTAAAAGGTATATATGCATAACAAATGTGCATGTTTTTTACCTTTTGAGATTGATTGGCTAACAGTGGATATAAAGATTGCACTTTTTGCTTCAGTTTTCCAAGTTTTTAAGATCGTGTTTAGCTGAGCTAATCCGATGACAGATTATAAATCACTTCCTATCATCCTAACCACAGGACGGAGAGGCTTGTTATATTTGCTTTAAATGTCTGACTGTGGCTTTCGCTACAAACAAACTATGAAACACACTCATCCACTCAGAAACTTTTGACTACTAAAAACAAATACATAATAAACCTTTTTACTCTCAAGTTTAAGTTTAAAACCAGGTGTGAGGGGAAAGAGGTTTGCTAACGTTGTGTTGCTTCAGTCGCTTGGGATAATGAAGTGTGTGATGGATGAGCTTGATATTTTTGTTTTTTAAAAAACAAACCTACTGGCTTCTTTGCAAGAAATCAAATGAGAATTATCTGAGACTCTGTACTGTACTAGGCATTTGACTCTGGGTGGAAATCATGGCATTTTTAACACACTGGCCTGAGACTTAAGGAGCACGAAACCCTGGCAAAGCTAAGGGCATGGAGAGAAGGTACAGTCCTGTTAACAATTACAGGGCTGAATCAGCACCTTTGCTTTCTGAATGGTTTTCTCTTCACTGCATTTCATCTCCAAGGACAGGAGGAAGGTGAAACCCAGACAGCTGTGGTCTGAGGGAACACTCTCCACCGCCCACACATCCCTAGCCAGTGTGGGCTGAGTTCCGGCTGGCCAGCCTTCCCTAACCTCCAGGCTGACTCACCCTGGGCTCATTAGCTCGTCACATCCCCTGTCTCTGCCTAGCTTGTCCACAGCAGAGCTGGCCTCCTGCTTCACCAGTATTGGAGAGGGGCCTTCCAGTGCTGATCCTGGGCATCCCGAAACCTTCCAAGTGGTGCAGACTTCTGCCTTCCAGATGTGCCCTGTCTTCCCCACCAGGTGCATAGCGTCCACTACTTGTGTCTAGTTGCTGCCATTAGAGGCCCATCTCCTGGGAATATTAGAATCCCTTTGACAGAGGTGCCATCCTGGGCCAGCTG
>PVHP010027862.1:0-23480 GCA_004024765.1 Zapus hudsonius
GAGAGAGAGAGAGAGAGAGAGAGAGAGAGAGAGAGAGAGCGCAGGGGGGAATACCAGAGCCTCTTGTCCATGCAAATAAATTCCATGATGTATGTGCCACTTTGTGATCTGGCTTTACATGGGAACTAAAAATTAACCACTGACACATCTCTCCAGCCCCTGAAACATGGTTTCTTGTTTGCTGCTGCATGTGCCAGGCTAGCTGGCTTACATCTGTTAATTCACCTGACTCTATCTCCCACCTCACTGTAGGAGCACTGTGATTACAGACGCTCAGCTATAGCACCCAGCTTTACCTGGTATTATGTGGCTTGAATGTAAAATGCCCCCATAGGTTTGTGTTTGAACACTGGGTCTCAGTTGGCGGTGCTGCTTGGGGAAGGCTGAACAACTCATAGAATGTAGAGGCTTACTGGAAGAAGTGGGTTCCTGGGAGCAGGTCTTGAGGTTTTACAGCCAGGTCTCACTTGTCCACTCTCTGCATCCTGACTCTGGATGCAATGTGACCAGCCAGTCTCCTGCTCCTACTACTGTGCCTTCTCCACCATGATGGGAATATATCCCCTCAAAAGTGTAGGCTAGAATAAACCCATTACTTCCTTTAAGCAGCTTCGTGTTAGATTATTTGGTGACAGCAATGAATTAAGCAACTAATACACATGGGTTCTATGGTTCTGAATCAGGTCCACATGCTGGCATGGCATGTACTTGATCCACTGGACCATTTACTAGCCTGTAAACTGTTGCGTTTTGGTTGTTTTTTTTTAAAATATTTTATTTATTCATTTTTCAAGCAGAGATACAGAGAGAGAGAGAGAGAGAGAGAGAGAGAGAGAGAGAGAGCATCAGGGCCACCACCTTGTGGTGTGGGTCTGGCTTATGTGGGTCCTGGGGAATTGAACCTGCGGCCTTAGGCACTGGAGGCAAGTGCCTTAACCGTTGAGCCATCTCTCCAGCCCTTGGTTGTTTTTTTAAAGGCAGAGTTTCATGTAGCTCAAGGTGGCCTTAAACTCACTAGATAGCTGGTGAAGGACACACAAAATAAAAATAATTTAAAATGATGCTTAGGTGGAAAAATACATTTTAAATGTTTATTCATTTATGTGCACACTCATATGTACATACGTGTGTGTGCACGCACAAGGCTCTCCTGACTACCAAACAAATGCCAGATGATTATACCACATTTATTTATTTATTTATTTATTTATTTGAGAGAGAGAGAGAGAGAGAGAGAGAGAGAGAGAGAGAGAGAGAGAGAGAGAGGCATATACAGAGACAGAATGGGCACACCAGGGCTTCCAGCCACTGCAAACGAACTCCAGACACATGCGCCCTCTTGTGCATCTGGCTTTATATGGGCACTGGGGAATTGAACTCTGGTCCTTCTGCATCGCAGGCAAGCACCTTAACCGCTAAGCCATCTCTTCAGCCCTATACCACATTTTTTTGTTGTTGTTGTTTTTCCGAGGTGAGGTCTCACTTTAGTCCAGGCTGACTTTGAACTCACTCTGTAGTCCCAGGCTGGCCTCAAACTCACAGCACTCCTACTTCTGCCTGGGAGTAAAGGAGTGCACCACCATGCTCTGCTTGCACCACTGTTTATGTCTGGCTTGATGTGGGCAAATAGGAGTTGAGCCCAAGACATTAGGCTTCACAAGCAAAACACCTTTAACTTCTAAGCCATCTCCCCAGGCCCAAGAATACATTTTTTTATCTGACACATTCATATAAATTATTTGGACATTTAAAAACTCTTTCCCTTCTCTATGGGTCTTATTCATCTTTTTCAGGAAAATCTTTCCATCTTATTTGCAAACTTCAAAAGAAACAGAAATGACTGACAAGCATAGTACTAGCATTAATGAGATATTGTATAAGGGAAAATGTCATAAAGTAGAATATTTTCAGTGCTGGGATGTGCTGCTGAAAATAGCAGAAAGCCTACTGATTATTCATCATGCTCCAAGCATGAAATGCTAAGTGTCTAACATTTCTCATCTAAGTCTCACAGTAATCATCAGCATGAGAAAGAGGAAAGAAATGGCTAAGGATTCTTAGCCAGATCTCAGAGAAAATTTGTATTTTATCTGACTGATCTGTCCTCATCAGGCCAGAAGTTGCCTACAACAGAGGCATATAGTCACATATCTGATCAGGCAGGTACAGCGGCACATACCTACAATACCAGTACCCAGAAGGCTGAGGGAAGAGGATCATGGGTTCCAGACCAGCCTGAGTTACAATGCAAGACAACCTTGTCTCAAACAAACAAATTTTTAAAAATCTAGTATTTGGGGTTGGAGCATATGGCTTAGTGGTTAAAGATGCTTGCTTGTAAAGTCTGAAGACCTGAGTTAGATTCCCCTAGTACCCACATAAAGCCAGATGCAGAGGGGCACATATGTAAGGAGTTCATTTGCAGCAGCCTGAGGCCCTGGCAAGCCCATTCTCTCTCTCCCTGCCATCTCTCCTATCTCTCTTTTCTTTTTCTTTCTTTTCTTTTTTTTTTTTTTGAGGTAGGGTCTCGCTCTAGCCCAGGCTCACCTGGAATTCACTATGTAGTCTCAGGCTGGCCTTGAACTCATGGCGATCCTCCTACCTCTGCCTCCCGAGTGCTGGGATTAAAGACATTCAGCTCCTAGCTGAACTTTTTAAATAATATAATGTATACACACACATATACAGACAGACATTTCTTTTTTGTTTTTTGTTCTTCTTGTTGCAGTGTTGGGCATTAAACCTCACAGTTTTGCTCATGCTAAGCACGTGCCATACCACTGGAGCTACATTCCCGGTCTTTAAATATTGATCTTCACTGAGTTATAACTGGCATTATAAGCTATAAAGAGGTCTATGTTGAAATTTAAAATGTTTAAAAGATTAAGCTCTGTGGGCTGGAGAGATAGCTCAGTGGTTAAAGACACCTTCTTGCAAAACCTGATGGCCCAGGTTCAATTCTCTAGTACCCACAAAAAGCCAGATGCAGAAATTAGCACATGCATTTGGAGTTCATTTTCAGTGTCAGGAGACCCTGGTGTGTCCATACCTACTCTGTCCTGCTTCTTTCTTTCTCTCTTTCTCTAATATATTTAAAAAAATAAATTTTTGGGCTGGAGAGATGGCTCAGCGGTTAAGGCACTTGCCTCCAGTGCCTAAGGCCCTGGGTTCAATTCCCCAGGTCCCACATAAGCCAGACCCACAAGGTGGTGGCCCTGGTGCGCTCTCCTCTCTCTCTCTCTTTCTTTCTCTCACTCTCTCATCTCTCTGCTTGAAAATGAATAAATAAAATATAATAAATAAATAAATAAATAAATTTTTAAAAAGATTAATGGCTGGAGAGATGTCTCAATGGTTATAGGTGCATATTTGCTTGACAAGCCTGAAAGCCCGATGATCTGGTACCTAAGTAAAGACAGATGTGCAAAGTGGTTCATGTGTCTGGGGTTCATTTACAGTGGCAGGAAGCCTTGGCGCATTAATACACACACACACTCTCTCTCTCTCTCTCTCTCTCTCTCTCTCTCTCTCTCTCTCTCTCTCTCTTTGGTTTTTCAAGGTAGGGTCTCACTCTAGCCCAGGCTGACTTGGAACTCACTCTGTAGTCCCAGGTTGGCCTCAAACTCACAACGCTCCTCCTAACTCTGCCTCCCAGTGCTGAGATTAAAGGTGTGTGCCACCACACCCAGCCTCACTCTCTTTTTGTCTGACTCTTTCTCTCTCTTTCCAATAAATAAATTAAATTTAAAAAATTAAGGAAATAAGATTAAGCTCACAAATGTAAAAACAAGTTAATTACAAGTATAGTGAATACTATTAACAGGAAGTACAAGTTACAATGATTACACAAGTGGAGAAAGCAAACAGGAAGTCCACAGGGAACAGTAAGAAACTTTTCAGTTTCCTGAATCTTTTTTTTTTTAAGAACAAATATTTTTAAAAAATATTTTTCAAAAAAATTATTTTTTCACCCCCCATGACTCAGGGAACTGAGCAGAAGAGGGGGTGGAAAGACTGTGAGAGCCTTGTTGGGGGAGAATATCCAGAGACATGGCCCCCATCAGTAACAACATACTAGGGCCGGTGGAACCAGGTTGACTACTAGGCTATCCATGGTCCCCTGTCCCAAGGACTGATCCAGAAGGCCCACCGAGGAGGATATTCAGCTGATTGGGGATGGGGAAGAGGGGCATTGGGAAACTGGAGATAACAACTCATTGTTTGCCCATTAAATGTAACTCATTATGGATAATAAAATAAATAAATAAAATAATATTTTTATTTTGAGGCCAGCCTGAGATTACATAGTGAATTTCAGGTCAGCCTGGGCTAGAGCAAGACCCTACCTTCAAAAACCAAAAAAAAATTTTATACACACACACACACACACACACACACACGTATATAATTTGCAAGCATAGAGGAGAGAATGAATGAATGAATGAATGAACCACCAGGACCTCCAGCCACTGCAAAGGAACTCAAGACACACGCACTAGTTTGTATGTCTGGCTTTACATGGGTACTAGGGAATTGAATCCAGGTGGTTAGGCTTTGCAGGCAAATGCCCTAACTTCTGAACAATCTCTCCTTTTTGTTTTTTTTTTAAACAGTGGTTTTAAAATATTATTATTTATTTGAGATAAAGAGACACAGAAATAAAGTGTGTGTGTGTGTGTGTGTGTGTGTGTGTGTGTGTGTGTGTGTGTGTGTATGTTTTCAGGCATACCAGGTTTCCTGCCACTAAAAATGAATTTCAGACATTGTGCATCTGGCTTTATGTGTGTACTAGGAAATTGAACCCAGAGCCACCAGGCTTTGAAAGTAGGTGCCTTTAACCACTGAGCAATGTCTCCAACCCTCCTGAATTATTATTGGATAAACAAATCAATTTCAGTCACTTAAGACATTCATAAACACAAGGAATTTCTACCAAAATCCAATAAAATCAATCAAGATACTTTCAATCTTATTTAAAACATTCACTATTGGGCTAGCAGACAAATCTGTTTTCAGGGGGAAAAAAAAGCAAAAGGACAGAAATAGTAAAGAAAAAATATTTTCTCAAGGATATTAAATTTGTATGATTGCATTAAAGTAGTAAAAAAATACAATCACTCTAAGTTTTTAAAATAAAAGGTACCAAATTCAACTCGAATGCAGAAGGCTCTCTCTCTCTCTCTTGGCCCTATCTTAACACCATAATCAAGTTACATCACTTCCTGAATCTCAGTTCATCCTCTCTGTAACATGAGAAAGCCAAAAACCAACCCATTCAAGGTCCCTTACCATGTTCATATATAGCATCTATCCAAACCTGTTTCAAACTTACATTAAAGTCATAGAACATCATATAGCTCTAATTACTAGGTTGAATTTTTAACTTCATTTATTTTAAAAATATTTGTGTGGGGAGGGGGACATTGGGGATAACAACTCATTGTTTGCCCACTGAATAACGTAACTCATTATGGACAATAAATATATATTTAAGACTTAAAAAAATATTTGTGTGTGCATGTATGGGTGCGCCAGAATCTCTTGACACTTAAAGACAAAAAATGCCCATCCATCTTGAGTGGGTGGCTGGGGGATTGAACTTGAGCTTACAGGCTTTGCAAGCAAGCACCCTTAACTGCAGAGCCATCTCCCCAGCCATCCCCTAGTTTCTATTTTTAATTAGCCATCATTTACAGTGTGTTTGTATCATAACTATACTATTTTTGATTCTAAATCTGTTCATATTTTGAAAGAAAGCACTAGATGTTGTCTTCAATATCTCAAGGAAGATGTCTTCCATCTGTGAATTTCATATTTCCTTCACTATTATGTTACACTGAGAGTAGCTTTCTTACTTTGCAGTGATTACTGATACCCCCTCAAGACCTGCACTGTTCAGAGCCCATCAACATTTTGACATAAAGGAAGGAGGACAAAAGGAAGGAGGGGCTGGAGAGATGGCTCAATGGTTCAAGGTACTTGCCTGACAGTCTGGATTCAATTCCCCAGCACCCATGTAAAGCCAGATGCACAGTGCTGCATGCATCTGGAGTTCATTTGTAGTGGCAGGAATCCCTGCTGCGCCCATATTCACTCATACACACACATTCTCTCTCTCTCTCAATCTCTCTCGTCTGTCTCTCTCTCATAAATAAGTAAGAAATAAAAATATTTTTGAGAAAGGAATGAGAGCTGGGTGTGGTGGTACACTCCCTTAATCCCAGCACTTGGGAGGCAGAGGTAGGAGGATGGTTATGAGTTCAAGGCCAGCCTGAGACTACATAGTGAATTCCTTCCAGGTCAGCCTGGGTTAGAAACACATACAGAAAGAAGAAAGAAAAAAAGAAAAGAAAAGAAACAAACAAACAAACATAAAAAGGAATTATTTTCTTAGAGCCAGGTGGGATAACTCAAACCTGTAATCCGGTATACTACTCAAGAGGCTGAGGCAGAAAGATTGCCACAAGCTTTAGGCCAGCCAAGACTACATAGTAAATTCCAGGTCAGCTATAACTACACTGCAAGACCCTGTCTCAAAAGTATATAGTGTTTTACTTATATCCACCCACAATGAGCAAAAATAATAACAGTGTGCTCATCGAGCTGGAAAATTCCAGTTGGAATTTTAGCAAAACTGGCTTTCTTCCCATTCTGGCACAAACGTATCATGTGCTCAGCTCCCTCTGCCACTTCCTCTCAGCTGAGCCTCTCCCCAAGGAGCTCACACTCAGCAAAGCACAAGAGGAGGAGGGAAAAGAGGTAGCTCAGAAGCCACACAGGAATTGGCCCGGCACAAACACTCATTCCAACACCCTTCATGTTTCCTCTGTCGATTGAACAAATGCACTGGCAGCCCTCAAGTGCAAACACAAATACAAGCAAAACTGTCTAAGATATTTCCAAGACATTGGGTAAGACAAAACTGCAGAAGATGGCATAATCTCAGTTCCAAGTTTCTTAGTGAATCAGCTATGCATATAGTTTGCCAGTCAATAAAAACCTCAGAACTTCTTAATCAGGTCAATGTCTTCTTAGTCATTTTTGTTATAGCTGGATTTTTTTTTTTTGCTTGTTTGTTTGTTTTTTGTAGAGCTGGGGATCAAACCCAGGGCCTCAAGCTTGCTAAGCATGTACCACTGAGCTACAACCCCAGAGCCACCACCCCTCCTTTTGTAAAATACTAAAATTTTAAGTCTTCAAACTATCTGAGTTTGATTTTAGGACTCTTCAATGGGTACTTTGATAAGGTAGAATGTGGATAATTATCTGTCCCTATCAAAAGGCAAGTGAAACTTCAGATTTTTCCATTTACCTCTTATAGCCTCACACTAAGACTAATTATAACTTAAAATATCTCAGAGGGCTGGAGAGATGGCTTAGCAGTTACGACATTTGCCTGCAAAGCAGAAGGACCCAAGTTCAATTCCCCAGTACCCACATAAAGCCAGATGCACAAGGTGGCACATGTGTCGAGTTCATTTGCAGTGGCTGGAGGCTCTGATGTGCTCATTCTCTCTCTTTCTTTCCATTCTCTTTCTTTCTGTCTCTTTCTCTCAAATAAATTTTTTTCTAACTTTTAAAGAAAGAAAAAGGGAGGAAACTACTACTGCTGTTTGGCTAGGTGGATATGTTATACCGACCAAAATGCCCTGGAAATACTTATGTTTATATTTACATATTAATGCTACTCTCACTTTTAGTTAGAAAAGCATCTTTTTTTTCAGATGGCGGTGATCACAAGGGAGATTCAAAACTCACCAAAGTGCTGAGAAGAGACAGTGGAGTGTTCAGCACCGAAACATCTCTATCACACCTTCCAAGGGCCAGGGACCATTGCAGAAGAGGAGGCAGAAAGAGTGTAAGAGTCAAAGGAAGGGGAGGAGTGACTACAATACTGTCTTCCAGGCACAAAGTGGCCATAACATTCATGACATAATGGAGGCTGATGCTCCCTAGTAAGACCTGCATAATAGGAGGAAGGAAAAAAATGATAACATCAAAATAGACCAGGGACTCATTGACACTGAAGGAATGCAGTGGAGGGGAGACAAAAGAGGCTACTGGGAAGAAATTATGATCATGGTATATTGTATGAATGTATGGAGGTTGTCAATAAAGAGTTTAAAAAAAATGAAATGGCAATGAAAGTTTAAAAGTTGGTTAGGCCAGGCATGGTGGTGCATACCTTTAGTCCCAGCACTCGGGAGGCATGAGTTCAAGGCCAGCCTGAGACTACATAGTGAATTAATTCCAAGTCAGCCTAGGCTAAAGCAAGACCCTACCTCAAAAAAACAAATAAAAAAAAAAGTTGGTTAATAGGTGTACATGTGTGCCTATAATCCCTGCCATCTGGGGGCATATTCAAGGCCAGCCTGGGTATACAGCAAGACATTGCCTCAAAAAATAAAAAGTCAATGAACATAAGCCCATATTTTAGAACTCTAACAAGCAAAGAAGGGTGTCTTTTAAAAGGTGACCACAAAAAATAAAAAAATAAAAAATAAAAAAAAAAGGATGAGCCAGGCATGGTGGCGCACGCCTTTAATCTCGGCACTCGGGAGGCAGAGGTAGGAGGATTGCCATGAGTTCAAGGCCACCCTGAGGCTACATAGTGAATTCCAGGTCAGCCTGGGCTAGAGTGAGACCCTACCTCGAAAAACCAAATAAATAAATAAAAATAAAAAATAAAAATAAAGGTGACCACAAAGCATCAGCCACAAGGGCAGCTCCCATGGGCTTGATCCACAAGGCCTACCTGCCAATCAGCTCTCTAAGAACCATGGAATAGTTTGTCATCATTATCTCCATTTTACAGGTGAGGCAATTAGAGATGAAGAAGAGTTAGGAATGGGGCCTGAAGGTTAGATAGCAGGCAGGAGGCGAAATCCCATCTGCCTGACTCCAGACAATGCCTTTCACCATGGTGCTAATTAATTGAAGCATCTTCAGGTTTCGGCCTTCCAGCTGGCTTGGAAGCTATTTGGCTGGAAGCAAATTATACTATCCCTTAAGACACACGACTCCATTTCTAGCTCTGCACTCATCAAGCAGCTTTCTTTTGTCTGTTCCCCAGCCTATTTTCTGCTTGGGAAATGAGGCTCTGACTAGTCAGCAGGAATGAAGCAAATGCACTGAGCAGTGATGGTTCTGAAACTGGTACTAGGTCTTCAACACTAATCTGATCATAAATTTGGTTTACTTGGAGCAATTATAGAGGCACCAATACCCACTTCTGAGGACTAAGAAAAACTCACCAAGACAGACATCAATTGCTCAAGACCACAATTGTTAAAGCAACTATTACATCCACACAGCCCAAAACACAGGCTCCTATTAGTGGAAGAAAAATCTGGCTGATACAACTACTGCTACACATGCTGTCAGAAAAGCTCTCAGCAGCCTTTTCCAGCAGGAAAAATAAAAATGTATGATACAAATTTCTTGTGTTTTTGATGTAAGGGTACAAAAGATGAGGCAATGGCCATGCTTCTCAGGTTAAGAAGAAATGTTTCACCTGTTTCAGTGGAAAGGACACGGTGTTTCAGAGCTATTTTAGAAATTCTGGACAAGCAGCAGGTCTTACTGATGAATTAAGAGTTCCTTCCCCCACTTTCCATTTTATGTTCTGTAATACTTGAGGTCTGAATTATTTTTTCGCATGTGTGTGGTGTATGTAGAGAAGAAAATGGACATCTTCTTGTTCGCTCATCTGTGTGATGACAGCAAGCTGGACTTCTCACTGGACCTCAAGCTGCCATTTATTTTTATTTTATTTTTTTAGTCAGACTGACTGAGTAGTGACCCCAGTGATTCTCAGTCTCTGCTCCCACCGACTGAGGTACTAGGCATCTGTGGCTGTGCCCATCTCTTTATGTGGCTGCTGTAGAATCGAAGCTAGCATGAATAAGGCCCTCTCAGGTCCTCAGGTTTGTACTGAGCCATGTCCCCAGCCTAAGGACCTGATTTTTTTTTAGGACAGACCACAATTTGAGCTGAACCTCACAAATTGAGCTCAGCTCAAAACCTGGCCTGTGCTGAGCATGGTGGTGCACACCTTTAATCCCAGCACTCAGGAGGCATAGGTAGTAGGATCACAGTGAGTTCAAGGCCACCCTGAGACTACACAGGAATTCCAGGTCAGCCTGGGCTAGAGCAAGACCCTATCACGAAGAAAAAAAAGAGAGAGAGAGAGAAACTGGCTCAATAATACTACTGAAAGGTAAGAATGCTCACCACAGCCTCTCTCCCCCATCAAGTCAAGAAAGCTGAGGACATGGACATCTTAAGGTTTTGGTGAGCCAAGGAATGAAAAGAGAATGGAAGATTTTTATTTTTTAGGGCACATGTTTGTTTTCCCTACATTTAGGAAACATAGATTTTGCATTAGCAAAAAGAGATAAGAAAGGAGGAACTGTAAAGGAAACATTACCTTTTCCTCCTCCCCTGTTCTTTTAAGCAGGGTCTCACTATGTAGTGTAAACTGACCTTAACTTGCTATCCTCACCACTCAGTCTCCCAAGTGCTGGATTCAAGTCATGTACCACCCATGCCTAGCTTCTCCTTAATTTTCTTATCTAGTCCCTTCTTTCCTTAAAATGTAGTTTAACTTCAATCTAGCCCCTCTAATGATCACAAATTCTGAACTAATCAAGTTCTAACAATCTTGATTTTATCTCAGTTTTCTGATTGAAGCTTGAGAGAAAGAAATGCAGACAGACCAGTCACAATGAGAATGCTAGGCCGGGGCTGGGGAGATGGCTCAGTGGATGAAAGAGTTGCACATAGCACCACAAAAAGGCGAGGTGGGTGGCTTGCAGATATACCCAGTGCTCAGCAGGTGGAAATGGGTTCCCTGGGCAAGCTGGCTAGCCAGACTAGCTGAATCGGAGAAAGACCTTGCCTCATAAAATAAGGTAAGCAATCAAAGACATCGGATGCCAACCTCTGGCCTCAGGCCCACACACATATACCCATACATACATACAGGTATCCACACATACACACACGTACCCACATATACACATGCCCACACATACACACATGTGCACCTACATACACATGCACACCCACATATACACACATGCACATAGATCACATGCAATAATAACAAAAAGAACATGGGACAATAAACGATAAGGGGGGAAAGATAAAAATATAGAGATGATTTGGGGCATGGAGGTATATGCCTGTAATCCTAGCACTTAGGAAGCTGAGGCAAGAGGATTGAGAAGTCTAAGCCATGGCTATATATTTAACTTTGAGGCAATCCTGGGCTAAATAGTGAGACCCTATCTCAAAAAGGCCAAGGGAGCCAGGTATGGTGGTACATGCCTTTAATCCCAGCATTCAGAAGGCAGAGGTAGGAGGATCGCCATGAGTTTGAGACCACCCTGAGACTACATAGTGATTCTGAGTCATCATGAGCTAGAGTGAGAGCCTACTTAAAAAAGGCCAAGGGTTGGAGGAAAGGGTGATAAAACTGGGTATGGTGGGGCTGGAGAGCTGGCTCAGCACTCAAAGGCACTTGCTTGCAAAGTCTGACGGCACAGGTTGGAGTCCCCAGTACCCATGTAAGGCCAAATGCACAAAGCAGTGCACACATCTGGAGTTTATTTGCACTGGCAAGAGGCCCTGGTACGCCCATATTCACTCTGTCTCTCTCTTCCCCTCTGTTTACAAATAAAAATTCTTTTTTAAAAAACTGGGTATGGTGACAAATGCCTATAATCTTGGCACCCCAAATGTCTTCCAAAGGTTTGGAAGTGGGAAATTCTCAATTTCCAGGCTAACCTAGACTCCATAGTGAGACGCTAATAAAAGGGGGTGAGGGAGCAGCTTCCTATATGCTACAACATGTCACAAGAATCATTAAATGAGCTGGTCTTAACTATACGAAAAGGAAAGAAAAGCTTTATAACCAGCAAGTGCAAGCTCCATGTGGACCGACAAAGGGGGGTTATGATCATCTCAAGCTGAGACGGCTTTGGAAAAAGAACTGATGAAACCAATGCAAATGGCTTATCCTGAGGGTCCAGTTGGGCTCCTCCACCTTGGAGAGCTCCCACAGAAACATGAAGGTTGGTTCATCTCCTACCTGCCATCACCGTCCTGTTCCTGTAGATATCGGTAAAATGATCCCTCTGGTACTCTACAAAACATCACATCACAGAACCTTTGTGCTAAAAGCTGTCATTAAGACTACCTAACCACAGTTGGAGAGGTGGCTCAGCAGTTAAAGCACTTGCCTGCAAAGCCTAAGGACCCAGGTTTGATTCCCCAGTACCCATGTAAAGCCAGGTGCATAAGGTGGCACATGCATCTGGAGTTTGTTTGCAGTGCCTAGAGGCCCTAGTATGCCCATTCATATTCTCTCTCTAGCTCTCTCTCTCTCTCTCTCTCCTCTAAAATAAGTAAATAAATTATAAAAAGATTATCTAAGCTGGGCGTGGTGGCGCGTGCCTTTAATCCCAGCATTCAGGAGGCAGAGGTAGGAGGATCACCATGAGTTCAAGGCCACCCTGAGACTACATAGTGAATTCCAGGTCAGCCTGGGCTAGAGTGAGACCCTACCTAAACCCCCCCCCAAAAAATTATCTAACTGCTGGTTATCCTCTGAGACATAAAGAGAGTGGGAGGCAGAGGTAGGAGGATCTCGAGGTCAGCCTGAGAGTGAATTCTAGGATGGCCTAGACTAGAGTAAGACCCTACATTCAAAAATAAAATAAAACAAAATAAAAAATAAAAAAGGAGGTGGAAGAGAAAGAGAAGAAAAAGAAATAAGAGGGAGCATTATCAAACTGTAAAATGACCTTTCTTATAGAAATTAGAAAATGAGAGGTGCATCCTTTGCAATTAGCATCTCCCAAATCCTTCCAGAGAGAATACTGTCATAGGAAACCTGCAGAGCAGAGCTGTGGGTTCAGTGGTTCTCAGCAGCTCTTTTCCATAAATAGGCTGCAGGTCAGATCCAAGGAAATGTGGAGTATATATTTTGAAGATAACCCTGAAATCTGTCTCAAGGAACTCCAATGGAATTTCAATATCCTTACTCAAGAGGAAACAGGATAATCTTATACACAGCCCTACCTTTACACAGTATGTCTCTATGTGAGTCAGGAGTTAGGTAACACATGCAGGAAGATGACAGAAGACAATATGGCATCGCTCAATTGCCAGGGGAGATTTTAATACTGACAAATTGAATGGTTTGTACAAGTTCTTTGGACAACAGACACTTTTCAACTGGATCCTTGAGCAAAGTTATTTGGTCCATAGATACTAGGAAGGTGAGGTGACGCTAGGCAGGCATTTCTTCCAAGGCTTTTGTTTTATGTATTTATTTTTTGAGATACGTGAGTGTGAAAATCAGGTTGTACCCTGTTCTAAGTTATTCCATGTTGTTTGAAACAGTGGTTTTCAGGCTATGCCTTGCCCTGGGTGACTCCATTTTGGAAGTAGTATTTGGCTCCATTTTGAGTGCAAAGGCAGAGAAAGAATGACTCTGCACTTCACTGTGCAAATAGATACCACCTGTCCGGCACCACCAATGAGACATATACTGATGAGTTACTTATTCCTAACACTAAAAATGGGGCCTCCTGTTAACTTATCAAAGTGAACATGTGGCACATTAAACCCATATAAAAAAACAAACCCCACAACTTACTGAACACACCAGATTGAGGAATAGTGCAACACCCTCAACTGGACCCCATAAAGAGAAAGGCATAGAACACTACAATGAAAATGAACCCCCCTGACCTGTCACCTGATCACCCATTGTGTGAGTCAAGGGACTGACAGAGAACTCCCAACTTTAGCTCCTCTACTTTGCTGATTCAGCCTACTCAACTTACCACCCATCTACACCTGGTCTGCACCTCCCCTCTGCAGCCCAGCTGTGTGAGGCTCTGGGCTCTTTAATACCTAACCACTGCAGGGACTGCTTGTATCCTGCCTCTAGTAAGGTCCCTTGAACTCCTTCATTTTTTCTATGGTCAGTTTAACCCTTCTGTAGCCATTCTGTAACCTACATATAAACATATTTGTAGATATAATTACTATGTGATATATAATGTATGACCTAAGAGTTAATATTAGTAATTAGGGTTGGAATATAGGAACCTATGTTTACCAACAGTCAGCTATCATGGGGGAAATTATAGCCAGTAAAACCAACATGAATAATGAATATATTATTCAATAAATCCTAATGGCATAGAAAGATACAAACGTGCAGGGCCTAGTGGCACACGCCTTTAATCCCAGCACTCGGGAGGCAGAGGTAGGAGGATTGAGTTTGAGGCCACCCTGAGACTACGTAGTGAATTCCAGGTCAACTTGGGCTACAGTGAGGCCCTACCTTGAAAAAAAAGAACAAACAAAAAAAAAAAACCCAGAAAGATACAAGTGTGTCCATCTGTGTTTCTGGCATAGCATTCTCCTGACAATCTCAAGTAGTCCAGGGTAGACTTTCTATGTGGCTGAGGATGACCTTGAACTAATCCTCCTGCCTCCATCTCCCAAATGCTAAGATTACAGGTGTGTGCTACCATGCCTGGCTCTTTCAGCATTAATTAAGACAATGATGTTCTGGTTAATAACACTTTACTGCTTCTAGCTTAATCTGATAATTATCCTGACAAGCCCATTTCTGACCAACAAAAGTGCTGACACCTATAACATGCAAATTTCAACTCAAGAAAGATCCCTGTCACCTCTGTCCATCACAGTGAAAAAAAGTTCTACATTATACATATAACTTATACATTCATTTTTTTTCTGCCCTGCCCCCTCTCTATTCCTTCCTCCTTTCATTATCTCACCCTACAGTATAGGGGAGGAGCTGGCAAACATTTTTCTGTTAATGTTTTAAAACTCTATTTATAAAAATAGGCATTAGGCCAGACTTGGTTTTCAGGGTGGAAGTTTGCCAAGCTGGTGTGGAGCAGCTTCTGTCAGAATCATCTAGAGGCCTTGATGATACATGACAAGTATTTCTGGTACCATTCTTAGTTCTGCCTGAGATTCTGCATTTTGAGTAAAAAGTTCCCTAGCAATGCGATGCTCCTGGCCCCAAAGCCATACTTTGAGATCCACTAGTATAAAGCAATGGTCTACACTAAATCTACAGTAAGATTCAAATTCAGTAAAAAATGCTAAACAAAGAGAAAAATTAATTAAGAAACGTGGAAAAACAGGTTGTAAGCCTGACTGCTACTTTTATAGAATATTTCATATGAAGACTTACTGTTAAGTGCCATAATGTTATCCGTTCCTGGGTGATGGAAATTTATTCCCATGCGGCCTAGAAAATAAAATAATTTTATTTTAAGCACAATGAAAGCTCAGTGTAATCATCTCAAATACATGGTAAAATACAAGCATTACAAAAAGCCAGAACAGATTAATTGATAACGATGCTATCAAAGGACAAAACATGTGCAACAATTTAAACCAAGTCATAAAACATACACATAGTCTTAAAACACAGCCCAAAACAAACAAACAAAAAAAGAAGCTTCCATTATAACAGCCTGAAATTTGCACATCTCTCATATTCAAAGTTAAGCATGCCAATTTCCTGGAAGGGCATTTAAATAATCATTCATACTACCCTTCAAGTTCACACATCAAAAAATAAATTCAAAGAAGTATATAAATTCCCAGTTTTAGAGAGAAGATGATACAGGTTTCATAATGGCTCAAAAATGCAACATAATTATCTAAACAACAAACCGAGGAAAGATGGTAAAATGTATGTAACGGATAAGTAGGGGAAATAACTGGCCTCAAAATCTAGAGTTCTTTAGCTGCCCTACCACTACCTAGTCTTATGACCTTGTGCAGAATGCAAATTTCCAGACCTTTATCCTTATGAATATACATGAGCTGAAACTTCTGAACACATAGTCTGGCTTCAGACTTTTGTATGCCTCTGAGTTAAGAATCATTTTTACATTTTTAAAGGGTTGAAAGACCAAACAAAAACAAAAATAATACATAACAGCACTCATGTGTATTATGAAGCCTAGAATATTTAATCCTTCATGAAGTTTGGCAAGCCTTGATCTATAAGATAATAAATTGGAATCACATGTTTCAACTAATTGCCACCAGGGATGAAGAAAGATGGCAGCATTTGATGTTTTTTCATTAACTATTAGGGACAAGGAGGCAGATGTATAAAATACAATTAAGCAGAGACAGACTTGTATGGAGAAAAACATACTTTATAAGATTTCTTGACCAAATCCTTCAACAAAATAGTATGCAAACTGGGTATGGTAGCTCACCCCTGTAACCCCCATAACTTGGGAAGCGGGATGATTGCTAAGAGTTCAAGGCCTCTCTGGGTTACAATGAGTTCCAGGCTATCCTGGGCTACAGAAAAAGATTCTATTTTTTTAAAAAAAAGGTATAAAAACGAGCAGTGTGTAAAACTAATCTGTGAAGTTGGCTCTGTAAAATTTTCATATACAATGTCAAGGGTTATCATGAAATTCTTAGAACCACTGCTTAAATAAATGTGAACTGTATTTTGGGAAGAATGAAATAGAGAAAGCTGTAGGTAAAAGTGACTGACTTACAACAAACACAGTTTCATATATATTGCAAAAGGGTCAGTCATCATTTGGTATTAACCTCTGTTACTGGGAAATGGGAGGCAAATGACTGTCAAGTTCTTCGGCCAAAACAAAAGCATCATAGTGGACAGAACAAAAACTGCCTCAAATAACAAAGAATTGTGGATTCCTAGACAAATCATGGGTGTTTTTGTTGCTGTTGATTTTTTTGTTTTTTCGCAGTAGGGTCTCACTCTAGCCTAGGCTGACCTGGAATTCACTATGTAGTCTCACAACAATCCTAGCTCAGTCTCCCGAATGCTGGAATTAAATGAGTACACTACCATGCTGGGCTATGCTTTTTTTAAAAAAATATTTTTATTATTTTGAGAGAAACAGAGCAAGAGAGCATCGGTACATCAAAGTCTCTTACCACTGCAAATGAACTATCGACAAAACACAGACCTCTTTGTGCATCTGGCTTTGCGTGGGTGCTGGGGAATCAAACCCAGGCCATCAAGCCTTTAACCACGGAACCATCTCTCCAGCCCTCATGCTTTTTTTTTTTTTTTTTTTTTTTTGAGGTAGGGTCTCACTCTAGCCCAGACTGACCTGGAATTCACTATGTAGTCTCAGGCTGGCCTTGAACTCATGGTGATCCTCCTACCTCTGCCTCCCAAGTGCTGGGATTAAAGGCGTGCGCCACCATGCCAGGCGCCCTCATGCTTTTTGTTTGTTTTTGTTTTTAGAGGGAGGGTCTCACTCTAGCCCAGGCTAACCTGAAACTCACTCTGTAGTCCCAAACTGGCCTTGAACTCCTCTGCCTCCTGAGTGCTGGGATTAAAGGTTTGTGTTACTATGCCCCACCCCCTTTTTTAATCTAAAACCATCCTAATTTCTCTTTTTTAAATTTTTCTTGTTATATTTTTTTATTTATTTGCAAGCAGCAAGAAAGAATGAGCAGGCTAGGTAAGGCTTCTAGGCACTGCAAACAAACTCCAGATGCATATGCCACTTTTTGCATCTGTCTTTACATGGGTACTGGGGAACTGAACACAGGCCCTTAGAATTAACATGCAAGCACCCTAACCACTGAGATAACTCTCCAGCCCCATCCTAATTTCTTAAATGTTCTCATGCCATGATAATTTATGAAAGACTGTTTCATATTAAGAGTGAGTGGAGGGGCTTGAAGGTATACAGGAGACTATGAATTTGCTCTCCAGTAACAGGGAACACAGCTTAATGAGAAAACTAAAGCTCTCATGTGGATCACCTATGTGGATGTGTTTGAGAATGGGAAAACTGCTGGTCATGGTAGTACATGTCTTTAGTCCCAACATTCAGGAAGCTGAGGTAGGAGGATTGTCATAAATTTGAGGCCAATTTGGGCTTACAGAGTGAGTTCCAGGTCAGTCTGGGCTGAAGTGATACCCTACTTTATTTTGCAGAAAAACAAAACCAAAGAGAAAATCATTAACAATGGATGATTATACAACTGTTCTAATTTCATTACACATTCTAGAAATTTCAGTCAAAAATAGTTATTATTTTAAATCTTTATTTATCTACTTGTAAGCAGAGAGAGCAAGCGAGAGAATGGGCCTGCCAGGGCCTCCTGTCATCACTGCAAATGAACTCCAGATGTATGTACCACTTTGTGCATCTGGCTTTACATGGGTCCTGGGGAAATAACACCAGGATGTCAGGCTTTCCAAACAAGGGCCTTGACTACTGAGCCATCTCTCCAACCCCTGTTCTTTTCAATCTTATTAGGATGTTATTGCTTCTCTCTAGTTCTTTTTTTTTCTTTTTTAAAATATTTTATTTATTCATTTTCAAGCAGAGAGATACAGAGGGAGGAGAGAGAGAGAGAGAGCTTCTCTCTAGTTCTATGGAGAATATTTTTCTAACATTTATAATAGATTAAAAAGTCTTTACAAAATATGTGGGCTTTTTAATAAGTATTTTTATTTATTTGCAAGCAGAGAGTGATGGGGAAAAGAGGGAGAGGGAGAGAGAAGAGGCAGAAAGAGAAAGAATGGAGGCAGGGCCTCCAGCCACTGCAAATGAGTTCCAGATGCATGTGCCACTTTGTACATATGGCTTTACATGGGTACTGGGGAAATGAACTCAGTTTGTTAGTTTTTGCAGGCAAGTGTCTCAACTGCTGAGCCATCACTCCAGTCTGGGTTTTTTTGTTTGTTTGCTTGCTTGCTTGCTTTGTTTTTTTATGCAGGGTCTCAATTGAGTACAGGCTGGCCTGGAACTCATTCTGGCAGCCCAGGTTGGCATAAAATTTATGGCAATCCTCCGACCACAACTTCCTATGCTGAAACTAAAGGCACAAGACACCATGCCCAGCCTAGAATATGTGTTTTTAGTAGAAAAACAATGCCTTTGTTGTTGTTGTTTTTGAGGTAGGGTCTTACTTTGAGCCCAGGATGACCTGGAACGCACTCTGTAGCTCCAGACTGGCCTCAAACTCACAGCAATCCTCCTTCATCTGCCTCCCCAGTATTGGGAACTAAAGGCATGTGTCACCATGCCTGGCCAACAATGCTTCTTTTTATACATTTCATAGCCCTTTTCATATTTTCTAGACGCTGTTAAGAGTTTCTTTGTGCTTATGTATAATGTATGTGCTTGTGTGGGCCAACATGTGTGAGGGTGCATATGTGCATATATAGAGAGACAGAGGTTGACATCAGTTGTCTTCCTCACCAGCTCACCTTATTTTTTTTTTCTGGGTTTGTTTTGGCTTACAGACTCGAGGGAAAGCTCCATGATGGCAGGGAAAACGACAGCATGAGCAGAGGGTGGACATCACCTCGGCCACAGCACTGCAACAGCGGCAGGCAGGCATGCCTCCACCTGATTTTTGTGGGACAGGCTCTCTTACTGAACCTGGAGCTCATTAATTCAGCTAGATAAAGCCAGGAAGCCACAGGGATCCTGTTTCTACCTCCCCAACACGGGAATTATAGGTGCACCCAGCAAAGGCAGCTTTTAAGAGATGCTAAGAAAAAAAAAAAGAGAGATGCTAAGGATCTGAGCTCAGGTCCTCAAGCTTGAGGGGCAAGCACTTTACCAATGAGTCCTCTCTCTCAGCCCCCAGAAGTATCAGAAAGTAATCTCTTGTTAGAAAACACACTTAATGAGCTAGAGATTGCTCAGCGGTTAAAGGCACTTGCTTGCAAAGCCTGATGGCCTGGGTTCAATTTCCCAGTACCCACATAAAGCCAAATGCACAAAGTGGCTAGAAGCCCTGGAGTACCCATATTCTGTTTCTCTCTCTCTCTCTCTCTCTCTCTCTCTCTCTCTCTCTCTCTCTCTCTCTCTCTCTTTCTCTGCCTCTATCTCTCTCAAATAAAGAAAAACATTTTAAAAACACATTTAATTTATCTATATCTATAACTGCTCCATATACCTTATATTTTTCTAATCATAAATTGTTTTAGAGTTCCTGAAAATTATAATCCTTAGTTTTACAGAGATGTCCAACCTGTAGGCTGCATGTGCCCCAGAATAACAACAAATGAGGCACAATAAAAAAATCATAAAGTAACCACATACACCTTTAAGAGGTAGGAGGATCGCTTTGAGTTCAAGGCCTCCCTGAGACTACATAGTGAATTCCGAGTCAGCCTGGGCTACAGTGAGACTCTACCTCGAAAAAAACTCATAAACTAGGGTTAGAGCGATGGCTCAGCAATTAAAGGTGCTTGCTTTCGAAGTCTGACAGCCTGGGTTCAGTTCCCCAATACCCATGTAAATCCAGATGCACAAAATGGCACATGCTTCTAAAGTACCTTTGCAGCAGCAGGAGGCCCTGGAACATCCATCCATCCATCCTCCCTCCCTCCCTCTCTCTCTCTCTCTTTCTCTCTCTCTCAAATAAATAAAATATATAAAGCCAGGTGTAGTGGCACACGCCTTTAATCCCAGAAGAGGTAGGAGGATCACCATGAGTTCAAGGCCATACTGAAACACAGTGGATTCCAGGTCAGCCTGGGCTAGAGTGAAAATCTACCTCAAAAAACAACAGCTAAACCAGGCGTGGTGGCGCACACCTTTAATCCCAGCACTCGGGAGGCAGAGGTAGGAGGATTGCTGTGAGGTCAAGGCCACCCTGAGACTACATAGTGAATTCCAGGTCAGCCTGGGCTACAGCGAGACCCTACCTCGGGAAAAAAAAAAAAAAAAACCAAACAAACAATAGCTAAAGCCCCGTCAGGACTTAAAAAAGCACTGCCCATTAGAATTTAAGGATACTAAATCTCCACTTAAAGATATTAGAGGATCCCTTCATCTATGTGTAGTGGCTCATGCCAAGGACCCCAGCACACGGGAAGCAAGGCAAAAAAATTTCAAGTTCTAGACCAAACTGGGTTACACAACAAGCTCCAGGCCATCCAGAGATGCGCAATGAGATCCTGTCTCAAAACCAAACAAAAAAATAAACAAAACAGGCTCTCTTCAATCTGACCAAGGAGCATGCAGAAGAAGGTACGGTTAGCTCTCTTTTTCATCGGTGACATTACTAGAATGAAAAAAGGTTGTTAAGGAAATAAGTAAACCCAGATTGAGCTGGTCCTTATTCAGCTTCTATGCCTTGTATGTGCATTTACAGGAGAGAATCATGTAGTTTGCAATCACCACAATAAGTAATGTTTGTATATTTCTGGAAGCACCTATCTTCTCCTTTTGTCCTGCAGACCTTGACACAGGTCCATGGAGCCTTGTCAGTTCTCTGCACAGGAAGGAAGCTGTGCTGTCTTCTCATCATCACTTTCTATCCTATTCAGAGTTTTACTCCCAATCAGTCTTTCTTAAAGAGCAAAACAAAAACCTTGGGCAGAGCTTTGCAGAAGACAGGCATGACTAATGCAGAAAGAAAAGCAGAACACTTTTAATCTTTTCTGGTTTCCTTAATTGTGTTTTGTCTTCAATGAATTTTTGACTAAAAACTTTATAGGAAAACCAGGCATGGTGGTGCATGAATTTAATCCCACCACTTGGGAGGCAGAGGTAGGAGGATCACCATGAGTTCGAGGCCAACCTGAGACTACATAGTGAATTCCAGGTCAGCCTGGGCTAGAGCAAGACCTTACCTCAAAAAACCAAAAAAACAAAAAACTTTATAGGAAATTCTAGGTCACTGCCATAACTCCAGAGTGAATAATCTAAATATAATCTAATTTTCCCTCCAAGCAAAATTTTTTGTGAAACTACTTATGGCTTTTTTAAAAAATATTTTTATTTATTCATTTTTTCAAGCAGACACACACACACACACACACACACACACACACACACAGAGAGAGAGAGAGAGAGAGAGAGAGAGAGAGAGAGAGAGAGAGAGAGAGAGAGAAAACGAGAACACACCAGGGCCACCACCTTGTGGGTCTGGCTCACGTGGGTACTGGGGAATTGAACCTTGGGCCTTAGGCACTGGAGGCAAGTACCTTATCTGCTGAGTCATCTCCCCAGCCCCTTATGGCTTTTTAAAGCTAGTTTCTTTACCACTTCAAAACCTAAATGTTTATGCTATAAAATGCAATATATTTTCATTGAATAAAAATTATACAGCCAGTTGTGGCAATGTATACCTTTAATCCTAGCACTTGGGAGGCAGAGGTAGGAAGATTGAAATGAGTTCGAGACCAGCCTGGGACTCCAGAGTGAATTCCAGGTAAGCCTGGGCTAGAGTGAGACCCTACCTCAGAAAAAAAAAAAATTATTCAGGGCTGAAGAGATGGCTCAGCAGTTAAGAAGCTTGCCTGTAAAGCAGAAGGAACTGAGTTCAATTCCCTAGTACCCACATAAAGCCAGACAGAAGTTGGCACATGCATCTGGAGTTTGTCTGCAGTGGCTGGAGGCCCTAGCACACCCATATTCTCTCTCTCTCTCTCTCTCTCTCTCTCTTTCTCTGCCTCAAATAAATAAATAAATAAATTATACAATATGGAAGAATAAAGAAAATAAAGATCACCAAAAGCAAGCACAGTTAGTATTCTGACATATACTTTCAGTTTTGGAAACGTGTGAAGGTTTCTTTTCTAAAATTAGAATTATTTTATACATTTTTTTCTTAATGTGTTTTTCATTTGAAGTTTTATACTTATGAAGAAAATTTGGAAAGAAAATATGTGACAACAAAAGATATTTTTTTTAATTTTGATTCCAAATTCAGATGAGGCCATTTCTTTTTCCTCCTTTTGTCCAACAAATACTGCTGTTTAATCAGCTGTGAAAATAGAAGCAAGTGTGTGACATCTGGTGATTTTTGTTAATGCAGTCTGGTGCTGCCAGCATGACATTTTGTCACCTGTCCATGGGTCTGCTATTTTTAAATTGCTCTTGTCAGCTAGCTATCTTTTAAGTATAGAGTAAAATATAAGGTTTCAAAAACTGGAAGGCAAGTGTGGTCTGACTGAGTTAAACGATGCTGTGGAAATCTGAGACCCTGTCCCACTTTGCCCAATGCAGACTTGACAGTCAAGATGGAGAGGGAGGAGGCTGGTGAAGGGGGTTGGGTTGCATTTGGTGATTTAGAAAGTAAAATCACAGCTTCATAAATTCAACTCACATTCATACTTTAAAATCTAGTTATAGAAACTACCTCATAGCTACTGCGAGTCCATACTTTTATGTGATCAAAAAACTGGAATTTTTAAAAATTCATAGTTAATGAATGAAAGCCATTTCATCACTTTTGCCATATGTTTTGGGAACGAACTCTGTGTCTTCCACTAATCCCCCCATTTACTCTAAAAAATCAAGTATGTCAGGGAACTTCACCTAACTGGATATTAGCGCTGTGTTCCAGAAAGAGCTATAACATAAAATGCATGTTCTACTGGGTTATTTCCCACCAATTTCCTCTACAGAGATATATTCCTGTAGAAAAAG
>PVHP010027863.1:0-23565 GCA_004024765.1 Zapus hudsonius
TAATACCATGTGCTTCTATAACTAATGTCAAATCCCTCTGAGAACTGAGATTCTCTTTAATTTTATAAAACAGATTTTCATCATATAACCAGGGACAACCTGGAACTGTCTATGTAGCCTAGGCTGGCCTTGCACCCATGATCTTCCTGCTTGAGGCTCCAAAGTGCTGGTTCGTGCCACCAGCGTGTGCCACCATGCTCAGTGAGGATCACTCTATCTTAAGGAGAAACTCAGAAACAGCCACAGCAAATAAGCTGTTCTTCCACATCTCTTGGAACAACGTCACAACAGAGCTTAGGAACCTGCCATCTGTTTCCCAGCATCCCTGACCAGCAAAGTTGCCAAGGAGAACTGTTGAGGGATTTCAAATGAAGAAGTGCAACCATTAATTAATCTTTTGATGGAATGTAGCATCACCATGGAAATGAAAACCTCTGGGCATGTCTGTGAGAGTTTCTTGACTGGGTTCACTGATGTGGGAAGACCCAGCTTAAAATTGGCTGCATCATTTCAAGAGCTGAGGTCCAAGACGGAATAGATAGGGGAATGGGAGCTGAGCATCAGCATTTATGCCTCTGCTTCCTGACCACAGATGCAGTGTTGACATCTACTGCAAGCTCCTGCCACCCTGCCTCTCCTGCCATGACAGACCCCACCCTTACACTGTGAGCTAAGATAAACCTTCCTCATTCCTTAAGTTGCCTTTGTGAGGTATTTCTCCATGCCTGTGAGAAAAGTAACTGATAACAAGAGGATGGGCAGAAGCCAGAATAATGTGCCTCTGGGACTTATTGATATAAGTGTGTGGACATGTACTGTGAGGCTTTGTGGTGGCCTCTCCATGTTCCCTGGAGAATTCCCATAAGTGCTGAAGGAAACGGTCATCATTAGCATCTGTTTGCTGCACTTGTGACCCTTTGGATACTTAAAATCTTGCAAAACATTTGAAAGATTTCAGATTACCCTGACCTTACACTTTTCCAGTGCTCTGTGGTGTTTGATAGTTTTTAATTTCCCACATTAAATACATTTATGCTTGAAATTCCTCATATAATTTTCTTTTTTTGATAGAATTCTATACCCTAACTTAACCTGGAAACTGGTTCTTTCATAAGAGCAAACTTTAAAACTTTGCTTTGTGATTAACTGTAGGATATTTTTTAATACTCGAAATGAAAATGCCAGAGATTAAGCATAAAAATAAAGTATCTCTGAAATATAAAAATTATACCAGAACTTGTTGATATGCTATTCTCACTATTATCAAATCAAATATATTAATAATATACTGGTTTCCTTTGGGTAAAACTAGCTTTATGCTTTGGATCTGATTTCTACCCTGTATAACTTAATAGAAACCATAAAATTCAGGAACTGGTACGTTTGCAATAGGTGAGAGGAACGAAAGGAATTTTTGCTCTGGCACAAAAGAAATATGTTCTTGTCTCTTTCTAAGGGAATATTGCTGATTTCGGGAAATAACTACTATTAGAGCAGTAGTAGAAATTATCAATTAATGCTATGATAATCCTTAAAATTTAGATATAATTTTAATTCCTTTCAACTATAAGCTGAAAATTACAAAATTCCCCATAAATATCAATTTTTCTCATCTTCCTGTTAGAAAAAAATATTATTTTATTGGTATTTCTGACATTGAGGAAGAAAGAGCAGATGTTTGTAAGCTTATGAGCCTCCTTAAAGCTGCAGAACAGATGAAGAGTGTCACCTACTTCCGAGGCGCTCTATCCATCCACCCTAGAGAAGGCATGACATTGCACACAAGGTCTAGGCTTCAGCCTCTGGTCTAGCTGCTGTCAAGGCAGACACTGGAGATCCTGGATCAGAAAGGCTCTGAGTTGCCTCCTTGTTTCTCCTTTTACCTGAATAAATATCAGATTCGCTGTAATAATCTCTCAGCTTTTCAAATACATATTGAGGAAAACTTAAAGGACATAGTTGAAACAGTAAGAATGGTGTAAAACCTAGAATATATCTTTTCTGATGAAGAATCCATATGTATTTAGAGAGAGCAAAATGTGTGCCAACTTCCCATGGGTGTAACAGCCTGGAAATCATCATAGCTGATACTATGAAAAATGCTAGGGTTCAATACAGAAAATGACCTTATCATTTTTGTGATTATTTTGTTATTAAGTTCGATAACATTTGTATAAGTCTAAAACTTACCATGAACTGCGAGCAGAAAGAAGGAAGAAGAGCTATTCACAAAGTGCTTACAGTTATGAAGGAATGGCATCATCACCATGTGTGGTCATCTTCAGGCAACATCACTATGATAGTGTTGTCATAGCAACACCAGGGGGACCAAGGACCCAACGTTCAGTGTGAACACTATGCTACCAAGTCAAGTGTTCAAATGAGATCCTTTTTTTCTAATAAACGCTGAGTTGGTGAAAGGGGAGCTCATCAATAAAGATCTAACATTTAAACATTAAAAATAAATGCTCAAGCAGGAGACCATTCACCTCAAACTCACCACTTACAGCCCTAATGCAACCTCTAAGGAAGTGAGTTGGCGAGCAAAAGAGCTACTCCCACAGCAAGGCAGATAACCTGGGGAAGGAAAATAGAGAGAGGCACCAAGGGTGCCCAAAATTGTCCAAAATACAAATTTACAGACTCTTAAAAACCTAATAACTATGCAAAATATAAACTCACCCACTATGACTCAGGGAAATTTGCGGAAGAGGGGCGGAAAGAATAAGAGTCATGGGGGGGGGAGAATAATTAATGCATAAGAGGAAATGTCACCATGGATTCAATGGCTTTATCTAAGAACCTATGATACTGAGCATATTGCTGTGTTAATATATGTAATTTTAAGCCAATAAAACATTAAAAAATAAAATAAAATAAATGCTCAAGGCAGGATGCTTCTTTTTTATGTACTCCATTACAAGAAATTACATATCCCTAATAAAGGTACTTTTGAAAATAATGCTACCAGTCAGGTGTTTGCTATCATGGCTAAATAATCAGTAAAAGAATTAAAGTGTCCTTTTCCCTCAGTTTATCACCCCTTAGTTTTATTGTTTCTTGATTGTTAGAGATTCCAACATTCCATATTTGAAATGAAAAAGGTAGTTCTGAGCTTGAGCTGGAGAAGTAATGCTTAGTGCCCTTTGTTCGGAATGCAACTTCTACCCTGTTAATAGCATCTTGTACATTACACCTTCTGTCCCTGGTTATGTGTGGTGCCATTTCACAATCACAGTTGAATATGGTGTCAAACATGAGCACCAATTTTAATGGCATTCAACATAAAGCAATATGATAGTACAAAAAAAAGGGGGGTGGAGGGATGGCTCAGCAGTTAAGGCACTTTCCTTCAGTGCCTAAGGCCCCAGGTTCAATTCCCCAGTACCCACATAAGCCAGACCCACAAAGTGGTGGCGCTGGTGCTCTCTCTCTCTCTCTCTCTCTCTCTCTCTCTCTCTCTCTCTCTCTCTCTCTCTCTCTCTCTCTCTGCTTGAAAATGCCTAAAGTATTTTTAAAAAAATAAAATGAAATTAAAAAAATAAAGTATCCTTCAGAGAAATAACAAAGGGACCAAAAGAAACAACAACTGTCCATTTATCAGGTAATTTTTATTAAAAGCTCATAGATGAAGCAGTGTTTCAGCTTCTCATGTGATTATGTCCCACAGATTACAAGGCCAACGTATCACAGTGTCTGTCTCTACCCATGCTGGAAAGCTGCTCTCATCACTATCATTCATAGCACAGTGTTCCTGGAATGCACTAGATAATTGTCTTTTCTAGAAGACCAAGTAAGCTAGGTATAAGACAAAGTAGAGAGAGTTTCACAAGACATACTTGATCCCTTACAGGATTGAATGCATGAATGGTTAGGATTGACTGATCAATGGTCAAATAGATGGGGAAATATCAAGATCTCAAAGATAAGTGAATTTGGTTGCTTTAGCTGTGTTTAAGTAGAAAGTGCCCCTCTAATAAACCAAAAACATATAATAGACCCTGGTGACATATAAATGGATTTACCATCTTTTTGTACATGGATTTTGATCTCTAAATAAGCATCCTATAAAATCACAACAAATCTATTTGATTAAAATTTGAATGATAGTTGTAAAGCATTCCGTAATAGCAACTCAGAGTGTGAAACTGAGGTTTTGATAGTCAGATTCTGCCTCCACCCTCATAATCCTAGCTCAATTCTCCCTCCTGCCTAGCACCTAGTTCAACAAATGCTAAATAGTTGAAAGGAGGAGTGAACAATGCAGTCTATATTTTCACATTTTTTTCTCCAAGACTCTAATATTTATTTGTGTGACTAACCCAATGATTCCCATTTATCAAGAGGTACCTTGAACTTCATTGATATATCTTATATTTGTCATACTTTACTTCAGACCATCTTATGACATTACAACCTAATCAATTGCACATTTTAATTTGGTTAGCTGATAAAAAATTTCAAACCCATGGTAAATTTTTGACATTTCTAGATCTGAAATACAAAAATTCCATGTTCTTACTACATGAAATATTACCAATAATATTTATTAAATTATGTCAGATAGCATTTCCTTCAAAAGAAATGACTATAAATTGAGTTGGGTTCACTTCTGAGGTTTTGTTTTTCCCTTTTTTTAGCTAACAGATCTGCTCAGTTTTCTACATTAAAAAATCTCATCAGATCTACTCATTTTTGATTAAATCTTCCCAGTACTATATTATTTTAAAATATAAGACAGCTACAAGTTTGTGACACATATAAGAGCCAATAGATAGTCTCTAAGCCAGCAGGAATGAATATGCCATTTTTAATAAGCCATATTTTTAAAGATGCCCAAAAAAGGATTTGAAAGACAAATAGTGAAAGCCAAAGCCAACAATATACAATAAGTGATATTCATTCATTGGCAAATTGTATTTGAAAACCATTCATTGCTAAATAAGTCAGGGGATTTGCTTTTTGGTTGAAAGTCAGTCTAAGACAAGGTGAGACAGTTCAAATAAAAACAATTGTACCAAGACACCATGTTTCGCCACCATCCTTGGAAGACTGAGAATGAGGAAGATAAAGAGAATTAATTCCTGATTTATATATTCTGCTAATAAAGTGGCAAGGTCTTACAGAACAAACACAACAGCTGCAAATTATGTAATTATGTATCTGTATGCAAATTTGCAGACATCTCATAAATGCTGGAACACTATTTGCATTGCTAATTAAGTGGCTTTTATTGCGGCTGCATAATTCCTACTTGTGATTTGGTTCCAGATGTCATTGTAGCTTGTGAAACCTTTATTGTCAGGTAGCTGAGGTAGCGCACATTAACACTGCTCATAAAGCCGCCATTTATAATTAAATTACTCGCAGTGACTCAGAGGTTTTTCATCCTCCTCTTGTACCACCCAGTTACTTGTATAGTGTGTGGCACCAAGAAGTTTAGACTGAAGAAAATTTCTTTCTGTATCTGCATTCCTACTCAAGTGGATAATCTGTTTATTCTCATCCACATAAACCAAGTTCAAGTGTCTAATGAACATGGGAAAGTTCAGCTAACAGACTGAGGCCAATATGTAATTGTTGACAGATGTTGTAAAGTTTTATTTTTGAGCTATAAAAAAATAATTTCTTTTGCTATAATCTAATATCAGTATTTTAATAGCCTGAGGAATTAGTCTTTCTACCACAATAAAGCAGTTAGAAAGATAGCGGATAATTGATCACATACTTTTAATTCGTAAGTAATACCAAAAAAATGAAAAGGAAGAAAAAAAATAATTACGGAACACCTACAATGTGCTCAGCATTTCAGAAACTAGAAAAAACTCAGCATTCCTTTGGAAGACAAGAAGGAAGAAGAATAATTGTGTCATACAAAAACATGAGCTATGAATGTTCACCTCGAAAAAAAGTGGATAAATTAAATCTGAGATCATCTTTATTGCTATTTTATTTTAATCTAGATATTTGCTAAATTCATGGAAATCACTAATAGTATAAGAAATATAAACTGGTATATTTATTCCTTTCTACTTCTTTTAAGAAGAAAATGAAACAGTAGTCTTTGATGCTTTACAGAATGGCATTCCTGTAGGTGATGGTATTACCAACAAACACCAGAAACTATGGTTTGCTGAAAAGAATTACCATATGTAGCTGCTAGGTGGGAATTTCCTGGTTCCTAAAGATGTGATTATGCCCAAAACTAAAAGAAAACACTAAGTACTGAAAATGTGTTCTGTGATTACTTATTATTTGACAGCAGTGTGGTACCATTAACCAGCATCTGTCTAAAATCACTCATATCCACAAAAGATGGCTGAAGATTTTCTTATGGGGAGAGTTATGTTTTGAGACTAAAATGCCCCCCAACAGTTTCATGTGTTTGAATACCTGGTCTCCACTATTGGCTGTGGAACCTTTGAGAGATGGGGTCTGGCTGGCAAAAACAGATCTCTAAGGATGGACCTTTTCAGATGATCCCTGCTTTACAGTACACCCTGAGCACTCTGCTTCCTGGTGCCAGACACAATGTGATCAAGCGTCTGCCTCACACCCTGAACCTGAAGGTACTCTGCTACTTCTGCCTCACCATGATGGATTGTGCCCTCTGAAACTGTGGGCCAAATAAATCCTTCTTCCCTCCAGGTAACTTCTATAAAGCATTCTGTCCCAACAATGAAGAAGTGACTAATATGGGAAGAATAATACTGTAATTCTTAGGAAGGACTGAGGGCTTGAGGTTGAGAGACTGAAGTATCACTTTGTGGTTGAAAACTTGTACTTCCAGGAAAACTATGTTCCCGCTATCACCCCTCACCCTAGGCAAAGCTGGAGGAGAGAGAACTTATAAGAATTTGATGATGGTGTCAGCCTGAGGAGCAGAAAGATGACTGGCAATTTCTCAGACAGCAAGTTAACAGGATAGAAAGAGACTTGTTATAATGAGCAGAAAGAAAAGGGATGAAGTCATTCTCCACACCAGTCCCCCATAGCATTGGAAGGTTCTAGAAGAGCATGAACAGCCCCCATAGCTCCACAAGAAAGGACAGTGATATATAAGGAGAATTCATTCCAGTGCTGTCAGACAGACTCCAAGCCCAAGAAAAGAAACACGGAGAAAGAAACAGCTGACTGATGGTGAGAAAGAAAAATGAGGTTATCTTCTTCTCCATGAGAGAAGGGCCACCATGCACCTGATCCTTGCACTATCCTCTCTTACATAAGAGACAGGGCCAACTTAGGCATGTCGCTATACTCCACCATTTAGAAGTATTTCAGTTCCATTACCTATCATGCCTGCTGCCCCTGTTCCAGTGTCAGAGGCAGCCCTGAAAAGAAAGGGACAGGGTTAAAAGGGTTTTTTGTTTTGTTTTGTTTTTTTTTAATGCCAGACCACTATACACATACAACCAGGAGAGACAGAGATATATAAGAGAGAGAGACCTATGGAGAGTATATAGAGAGAAACAAGTATAGAGACCTACAGAAAGACAAAGAAATGCAGAGACAGAGAGATAGAAAGAAAGAGATATACAGAGATAGTAGAGAGAAAAATACATAGAGATACAGAGATAGACATAGAGACCAACATTAGGGGGAGATCTGCAGTGAGAGAGAGAGAGACAGAGAACCCAAAGCTATAGTTGCAAGAGAACTTTGACTTGCATACATGGGATTGATCTGGGTTACATTTAACATGTGAAGAAGACTAGACATTTTATTCAAAGGCTAGTAGACAGGATGTGATATGGGCCATTAGAAAATCATCATTGAAAGAACTCAACTACTTTATATCCCCATGATATCAGAATCCTGGCCCATTTTTTAAACCTTCTGTTCCTTTCTACATACACATTGTGACTGCATTTTAAGTTGCTCTATACCCAAGCCAGAAACAATGTCCAAGAACAGAAAACAAGAGAAAGCCCTGAAAGCCAAAACTGTAGCCGACTTTAAAAAATAATGAAGACAAAATTCACATATCATAAAATCCTCTCAGTAGAACACTGGCTCAGCAGCACTTGATAATGTTCAGGGATTTTGTTCCTATGCAGATGTCTGCATCTTTCCCCAACCAGTGCTCAACTTCAATTTGGCCTCACTTTCTCACTAAGAAAGTGTCCCTGTCCCTGGGCCTGAAGTTTCATTACTTAACAGTGTCATAGACTTTTAATATAATCACAGGTGTGCCCCCATCACAAAGGCATTTTTAGAACATTTTCTTCACCCAAACAGAAACTCCACACACAAAAGCGGTCACTCTGTCTTTCCAATTCCCAGCTTCCCATCCACTTTTACTGCTCTGCTCTTTGTCTCTATCATCTGCTATTATGGAAATTGTATATAAATAAAGTCCTGCAGTAGGTGGTCTTTTATGTCTCCCTTCTCTATTTCAATATAATGCTTTCAAAGTTTGTGCATGTTGTAATATACATGTATATTAATCAATTTGCTTACTACAAGTTTGCAGTACTTTATCAAGCCTTTCATGGGCTAATGAACATTTATACTTTTGGCTACTATGATTAATTATCCCATAAGTGTCCATAGGTGTTTGCACTCATTTATTCTGTGTATGCACCTAGGAACAGAACCACTGCCACAAGTGATGCTATATTTATTTATTATATTTTGGGAAACTGTCAGATTGCTGTTCAAAGTGCCAGAACCAATTTAGATTCTCGAGTGATGGGAGGAGGTTCCTGTTTCTCCACCTTCTCAACACTTCTTACTGTAGACCTCATGCAGACAGCTATGCTCCCAGGTGTGACGGAGGCCCACTTCCCGAAGAACTAATGCTGTTGAGCACTTTTCATGATCTTAAGATTTATATTTCTTATTGGGAAAATGTTCATTAAATATTTTACTTTTAACTGTGCTATTTTTAACTGGTCTAGACCACTTACTTCCCAAATCACCAACTGTCAAATTAAAAAGTTTACTCCATCTTTTGTTCCTTGCTTGGTTCTTTGTTATCAAAACTAAAACAAGATTGACCAGCTGAATTAAAAAAAAAAAACATATACCTAATGTGTTTTTCTCAGTAGCTTTGTAAATAAGGCTTAAGTTACTACTGAATTTTAGAGTTTCTTGATTTTCTTTTATTGTATAACTTAAGTTGGAGATCCAAATGTATTCAGCAAAGAAAAAAACAGACACTGCTTGTACAATTCATAACCCCCTATCCCATGGACAGGTCCATCAATCCCACTGAGGAGGGGTCTCAGTGGGTTGGGGACAGGAAGGAGGGAAATGCAGGTACCATCACAAGACTTGCTCATACAATGTATATCACTATTAACAATAAACAAGTTAAAATAACTCATTATGGACAATTAAATAAATAAATAAATATAAATATAAAATAAAGGAGGGAAGGACGAACCCACTGAAATCAAATGACTACATAGTATAGTAAATAAAAAAAACTGTCTTCTAAATCCACAAAAAAAATAAGAAACCTTTCTCTAGCAAAGTGAAAGACAAAGACTAACAAGACACCAGCAAGTTGTCCTCTAACCACTGCTCGCTAAGGCCTCCACATGTCCACACACACATGCATCATACACACACCAACATATGTAGTCCAATAAAACACACAGCAAAAAAATTATATTAAGTATTCAAACTCACAAATATGGAGTATATGTCTCATGACTTATTCTTTAATTTTTTCAACAAGGTTTTTTAGTGTTTAGGGCACAAATTTTGCACACTTTTGTTAAATTTATTCCCAAGAACTGTATTTTTTTATTGTCCATAATGAGTTACATTGTTTAGTGGGCCAACAATGAGTTGTTGTCCCCAATTCCCCCAATGCCCCTCCTCCCCATCCCCACTCAGCTGGATATCCTCTTCCATGGGCCATCTGGATCAGTCTTTGTGGTAGGGGACCATGACTGTATTTTTGATGCCAATGCAAGTGAGATTGTTTTCATTTGCTCTCTGTTCCCTGGTGGTGTGTGGAAATCGATCTCCATCCTGGTTCTTAGTGACCGTAGCTATGCATGTGTCCTAGGTCAATTAGGCCCCACATCTCTCAGTGGGTTGGTTTCTTGGGATTCTGGAGGGGCACTTCATCGGCTTGATTCGATGTGCTGGTCTTCACAGCCAGCCTTGCTTTCATGTTTTCTGCAGAGCTGAGGCAAGAATGGGCAAAGGCAACACAGCCACAGCTGAGTTCTCACGGAGTGTCCCCAGCTGGCTTTCCCCAGGAAATGGTTCCCAGGGAGCTGTCTGCCCTCAGTTGCTTTCTATATCTCTTTTGAAGAGTTGGTTTTGCCACTTCATTGCTTCTATGTTGAAACAGATTTCTGAAGATTCTGAGTCCTGTACTCTGGAATATCTGCCTCCATCTGTATGTTTTTATTTTTAACTTTGGTTTAAAACTTTTTATTTTATTTATTCATTTTCAAGTAGAGAGAGAGAGAGAAGAGAGAGAGAGAGAGAGTACACCATGGCCACCACCTTGTGGTTCTGGCTTATGTGGTTCCTGGGGAATTGAACCTGGGGCCTTAGGCACTGGAGGCAAGTGCCTTAACCGCTGAGCAATCTCTCCAGCCTGGTTTAAAACTTTTAAAAATATTAAAACTTAAACTGAATTATTATTAAAACTCACTAGTTCTTTCTTCAGATTTCTCAGTTGATAACACCATAATTTTACAAATTGAATTTGGAATCCTATGAGAGAATAAAAATAAAGTTTGTAGGTAAGTTGAGACTATTTTTTAAATAAGATCTCTGTTTGAGAAACATTATTTTAATAATAAAAATGTGGCACACATAGTTACAGTTTTTACCAATTGAGAATTTGGACTTCCTGAATATTAATAAATCCTAGCTGAGTATTTCACAAGACTACTCCACACTATGGCCTTCACATGCCCACACATACACACACATCGTACCAACTGCCAGATGAAAGGCAGAAAGCTGACTTCATTTTTTTAACCTGAAACCCGTGAGACATCTCTTGCTTGCTTCTCTCCCTTGCTATCTACCACACACAGCAAGTTCCCGTGATGTCATCTGGAATTTTTGTGATGTTTATATAAAACACAGAAATGTTCACTTCTTTATTCCCCTGTCAGGGTCTTGGATTTCCACTTTCCAGAAGATTTTGCTACTGCTTAGCTCTAAACTGGTGAAGATTAAACACCATATACTTCAAACAGAAAAACCAAGGGTAGAGATATTGGTGGATTCTGAGAATTTAATCTCTTGACATTTTAAAATAGAGAAATATCTGAGAATGTGCGTCTTCTACGTGTAGTTAATCAGCTTTATCTGCCCAACTTGTGGCATTTTGCTCCAGGAGCATACAGCTCTTTAACGTAAGGATGTAAGAAGTAAATCTGGAGTGGTGACAGTCATATTGATCTATGAATCACTATAAAGACATAGTATGCATTGTAAGAAAGCACCAGGATGTAGAGCTCAAAAGATCACTTTGTCTCCTGAGTATATTAAATGAATATTTCATAGTTCTCTATAGGTTATTAAACTCATCCATGACATTATTTAAATTTTTCTTGAAATACATGTGTGCATGCATATATATCTTTATAAAGTAAAATCCAACTTAATTTCTACTGTAAAGTATTCCTTACTTTTAACCCTTAAATAACACTATGTCTTATATGTGCCCCTGTATAACATCTAGACATCCCTGTTAACTCTCAGGAAGTGAAAACTGATTTAGGCCCTGAGTTAAATCCTCAAGAATTATTTTTTAGGTATAAGAACTCTTTTTATAGCCATGGAAGTTATGTAACCAAGAATGAGTAAATGATTCAAGCTTCATATTCCAATCTTGTTTTTTAATCGTTTCACTATTTACTGTTTTTGTAGCTTTTATCATCCTCTTCCAAGTCCCTTCAGAAGGATGAATTCATTGGACAGTAAGTCATCTAATTCAATTGCTTCTTGATCTAAGTAGACCTTCTATATCCTTATGACTTCATCTTCAGAGCTTTTTGTTTTGTTTTGTTTTGTTTTGTTTTGTTTTGTTTCAATGTAGGGTCTCACTCCAGCCCAGGCAGACATAAAACTTACTTTGTAGTCCTAGACTGGCCTTGAACTCATATTGATCTCCTACCTCTCTGCCTCTGGAGTTTGAGAGTTAAAGGCATGTACAACTGGCACTCACTATATGTGTATACATTTTACAAAATACTAAGCCCTCTGGATTTCTTTCACTGACCTTAATTAGCATCTGAAATTCTGATAAATCACTGAAGTGTTGAGACTACCTTGATCAACAAGTAAGTTAATAGGCTGAGGGGAATAAGTTACTAAGAATTCAACGGAATATCTAGGCCCACAGATATTTACACAGTTATGCAGAGTATATGATCATATGTCCTTGGACTTATTGGTTACTATTCATAAGGATGCATCTGATAGAAATAACTCTGATATTGAAGGAGAAATAGGAGGAAGATAGCTCCCTTTAAACAATTTCAGTTAAGAACTGAGACCCAGAGAGCACCCATCTTGGCATGAATGGAACTCTTGGTAGGGATGGAACTGGTGGGGACTGATCTAACAGCTTCAGTGTCCCCTGCTGCCCACAGAATAGCATACGCCCTAGATAGGTGACCTTCACTCCCATGATGGGTGGGCTTGAAGCCTGACCCTTTAAATCTACAAACCAATCAGCTCTTCCCTTTGCATACATGAATCTGATGGAAGAATCCATTTTCAATTGACTAAAACAGCCTGTCCGTGCTGTTTTCCAGCCTGTCTCTGCACCCCCTCGTTCAGCTCTGTCATCTCTGCTAAGATACACTTGAATCCAGCTTCCCCCACTTAACGAGGCTGGCTGGGGGAGAGCAGAGTACTGTTTCTGGATCAGAGTTTTCTTGCTTGTCTCTGCTGTATACTTTAGGGTAATTTCTTTCTTTAATTCTATGTATGATTTGGCTCTGGTCTCTGAATCCACCATGTGTATATTTCACTTACATTCCAGATCTACCACGTGGGTGCTTCCTCTAAAATCTGGAATTGTTACCTGTGTAATTTCCCTAAACTCAGGGTAACCCTGGGAATAATTCTCTTTACTACTGATTTCTCATCTGAATTTCTTGATCTGTGCTTTGATATTTTCCCCAGTGATATTCTTCTTTAAGCCATCACCATTTGCCATATAGATCTAGATCTAGATACAGATATAGATATTTTATATATATGTATAATATCTTCATTATCCATATTTAGATACACTGAATGAGCAAATAATGTGTTGGTGTTCCCAATTCCCCGATTTCCCTCTTCCCTGTCCCCAATCAGCTGGGTATCCTCCTCCAGTCTGGATCAGTCCATGGGGTAGGGGGTTGTGAATAGCCTAGGAGTCAACCCATTCCACCCCCTTTGTATGTTGTTACTGAGGGGGCCATGTCTCTGGACATTCTCCTCCACCATGGCTCTTACAATCTTTTCCCCCCCTCTTCTGCTCAGTTCCCTGAAATGCGCCCTCGTAGGGAAGCTCAGGGAAGATGCTGTCTGTCTCTTCTAAATTTCCAGACACAAGCTCCTCGGTTCTAGCTTCCACATGTTATGACTGCCACAGCCATTTCTCACAAGTGAATCTCATGAACTATGCTGTGTTTTCCACATAAATACTATTCCCTACTTCCCATGTGCTTATGACTTTGCTCTAGTCTTTTTCCCAGATCCCAATTTCCCTTAAATAAACTGCACAATTTGTGATGTCTCCCTAAATAAACCTTATATTTCACAATTCATCCTTCTTGAGTTCATTTTTATGAATTCTTTGTTAAAAATAGGACAGGGCTCCAAATCAGGGTTCATAAATTTATGGGATACCTCCAGAACCCCCAAATCCTGCATCAATATCAAACTCCTTTGAGGCGTTGTACAAACAGCCCACCACTATTGCTCAGACCCAGAACAGTGTCTTCCTTTCTGTGAGATGTGCAACCCTCACTAGCTTTCACACTCAACAAAAAACAAAGTTTCCCCCATGTGGGAGAAGTGATCAAGTCAGAAGCTATTATTTCTGCCTAAATAAAGGACTTTTTAAAAAAAAACCTCAGCTTTTAAAAGCCAGTTCTTTATATTCCTCTGCCACATCACACAGGTTTTCAGGCATACAGAGAGAAGAGGCATTTACTTACAGCCTCTGCATGCAGGTTCTTATTCACCGGGTGCAGCCGAGCAGAGACACCGACACATTGGCTTCTCTACAAAGAAGAGGAGACACAGGCCTACAAGACACGCCCGAGAGCACACGCCTCTAGTATCACACAGCAGCCTCTCTCTCTCTCTCTTTGTTCCAATGCAAGTGCACTACGGTGACACTATATTCTTTGATATTCACCCTGCACCTACCTGCAAAACTCAGAGGGCTTCTTTGGACTTTATAAATCTCTAGTCTGGCACTGTCTCTGTTAGTGTTGGAAGAAATTAGGAAGCAGACAAGGGAACTGAAATAGCAATCAGTATAGGAACCCATTCCAAGGTTCTTTTCTGAATGCACATTCATCCACAAAATAGAGCCAGAGCCAAAGCAATCATTATTAGAGTTTACTTTGCATAACTACCTGGAACCTTGAGCTTCCCAAGGCTGGTTTTAGGAACTCATTTACATATCTATTCCTAATGGGGAAGCAGGCAGCCAATGAGCCCTGCCAGGTCAGTCAGCTCTCTCAGGGTACAAACTGTTCTCTCAAAGCCATGGTGACAACCTAGCAGTGTGGCAGCCTGAGGGCAGGAGAGAAACCCAGGGTGAGAGAATGCAAGTCTAGCAGGGCAGGGGAAGCTGAGCAGAGGAGAGTAAAGGAGCCTTGTGCATGTACCTGGGGAGCTACAAGTAGGTTTCTCCAAAGGCCCACCACTGGAAGACAAGTTACTCTGTAGCTACGCTGAGACATTGTTCGAGTTGCATTCTGGAGCAGTGGAGGAAAACCCAAGTATTGGACTGTATCCAGGAGGATGAGAGGATGAGAGGGATCCAGGAGGATGAGAGGGATGAGAGGATCAGAACACTCATACTAACAAGACCCAGATAGGACAGTTAATCTGAATTGTTAACCTGACCAGATTTACAATCACCTAGGAGCCTCCAAGGACCCACACTGAATACGGATAGCGTCTTAGAATGGGCTGGGGAACAACCTTGAGCTCCCTTCCATTGGGACAAAGAGAGTGACTGCCATTTGAGACTAGGGCCATGTGCTCTCTGGCATGTCCTGTGGGCCTGCGTCTCCTCTCCTTTGTAAAGAAGCCAGTGTGTACTGGCCTCTCTGTTGTGCTGCATTCAGTGAAAATGGATCTGCAAGAGGAGGTTGAATAAAAGTCGGGGCTGGGGTGGAGTTAGTTGAGCACCAGCATTCATCTCTCTGCTTCCTGACTGTGGATGCAATGTAACCAAGCTGCTACTTGCCTGCCTGCCCCATCAGGCTGGATGGATCCCCTCAAACTGCATGCTACATACTAAGTCCTTCCTTATATTGCTTTTGCCAGGTATCTGGGCACAGCAATGAGTAAATTAACTAATACACTATAGCACTTTCTATCTTCTTTCCAGATCACAGGGAGTAGTCTGCAAGCCACTAGTCCAGATTAGAATCTATAGTGGCAAAATATATTCTCATAAATGCATGGCATTCTTCTCTGAATCCATCAATAATCTATTCATCCAAATGGAGTTTAGAGACAAATATATGAGGTTTGTCTGATGATGGTGGTCCCTGCTTTCTCCTACAGCTAGATCCCACTACTCCTAAAAGATGTTATTCCTTTAAAGAAAGTTCTAAAAAGAAAATCAAATGTTGGTTTCAGAATAAGGAAACTTTTACCAGTGAGCCTCTTCCAGTCATTCGCAGTCCCAGCCCGCCACACATTCGCTTGCTCTTGCATTCATTGTTGCACACTATTAGATGGCATGTGCTCTAACAGGTACTATGGATGCAGGTGAAAAAGGTGGACATACTCACTGTCTTGGCTTGTGCCGCACAGTCCCCAAAACAAGACAGGCTTGTGTCACAGCTCCTGAACACCCACTCCAGGCAAAAGATAAGACCCTATTGCTGAAGATACCACAGACTCTGGTCACACAACACCGAGACCCTGCTGAGTCCAGAAACAAAACCAGCTCCTAGTAGCCTGTGTAGTGCTGGAAGGCATTACATGAGCTGCCTTCAGGAAATTGACCAATGATATTCTGAGAAACTAAGGGACATGCATATACAATACCCACTGATGACCACAGAATGCAGAACACACTGCTATATGGCAGAGACCAGCAAGACAAGTGCTCATCCGTGCAATATTGGTGTTTAACCTAATCAACGACTCGATAATTGGCTAAGAGATCACTCAGTGGCAAGGAACCCTTAACTGGTACTGGAATCCAAGGCAGTTTTCTATGGAAAGACCAAAAACTTGAACTCCAAGGGGAAGTCCCCACTAATCATGGGCCTCCAGAAAGGCTAAACCCATTAAAATCTCACCAAATGAATGTTTGTCTCATTTAACCAATACTGATCTCACTCTCTGATGGAAATTACGTTTTTTTCAGAAAGTGAGATCTGTGGACATACCAATTCCCTCAACAGGACCTGAGATGATGTAGGAAATCCAAGCAGGAGACAAACCACCCCTAACTCACCATCTAGGGCCCTAGCTAAACCTTCAAGGAAGTGGAGAGATGAGCAAAAGAGCTTCCTCCACAGCAAGTCAGACAACCTATGGAAGGATAATGGAGACAGACACTGAGGATGCCCAACACAGTCCAAAGCAGGAATCCAGAGACTCTTAAGAGCTCAACAATAAAGCCGACATGAAACTCACCCACCATGACTCAGGGAACTTTGAGGAAGAGGGGGCAGAAATGTAAGAGCCATGATGGGGGAGAATATCAAGAGATAATGTGTCCCTCAACAACAACAACAATAATACACACACACACACACACACACACACACACACACACACACACACTAACTGGCTACTGCTTGTACAATTCATAACCCCCATCCTATGGACCATTCTAGCAATCCCACTGAGGAAGGAAGGCCCTCAGTGGGTTGGGGCCAGGAAGAAGGGAAATGGGGTACCAACACAAGGCTTATTAACATGTGTTTCTAATTACTAACAATAAATGAATTTTCAAAATAAGAAAAAGAAAAGTAATACGCATACAAATCAAATAATTATACATTGTCATGAGAGATAAGAAGAAAAGAGAGAAATTAATGGGAGAGGGTATCCACTTTAAATAGAGTGGTCAGAGTAGAAGTTGCTTGGAGAAGCTGAGGTTTAAGTTACAATCAGAAAGGTGAGTGCTATGACTGGAAACTGAAAAGGTCCTCCAGAGGCTCATGTTTTGAGTGTTTGCACTCCAGCTTGTGGTGTGACCTGGGGGACTGAAGGAAGGAGGTCCTGGCTGGTAGAAGTTATCAAGAGGATGCCTTTGAAGGCTACAGATGCTTTTGGTCCAGATTTCTCTTTCTGTGTCCTGCCTGTCATGATGTGAGGAGCCCCCTCCTCTTCTTCCTGCTGTCACAAATGGATCTACCATCATGCCAGCCCCACCCTGACTGACTACCCTCTGAAACAATAAGCCAAAATAAACCATCCCCCTTTTAGTTCTTTCTGCCTAGTGTTAGGACACTGCAAATAGAAAAGTAACTAATATAAAGGACAACCAGCCATAAGAAGTGAAGTGTGTGTGTGTCTGTATGTGTGTCTGTGTGTCTGGGGTGGGGTGTAGGTGTAATGTGATGGATCATTTCTGATAAGGAACGTGTTTGATTCAAGCAGGAGGAAAGGATGTCTGAAGAAAAGGAAGAAGAGAGGAGTCAGAAGACGAAGTTTGGAAAGGAGGCAGGGAGTTCATCATTAAAGCTATGGGAGTCTGGGGGAGAAATGTGTCTAGTTGCTGAAGAAATGAAGACATGAGCAAGTGGACTTGTTTTTCTCACCCAACAACTTCAGGTACAGGCTGACTCCTGAGTCAACCTCTCCTCAGCTCCCTCTGCTCCTATACTAAGCAGGTGGGAAGAAACTCACCCCCTCTCCCCTTTCTTTACCCCCACATGCTTCCCGATCCAGATCTCACTAGGAGAGAGGAGCACCATGCCAGCATGAATGAATGCAGAATTGCTAGTTTATGTTTTTGCATTTGAGGAAAGAGCTACTGTGAAGTCTTCTCCTCACTGCTGCTAGTCTCCTCCCTGGCCATGGGAATACTTAGCCATTGGAATGGAATGTCCTGGGAGCAGGATGTGCACTCCATTCTGTGTGCAAATATGCTCGGTCACTCCACACAGACAGCTACATGCCCAATCTGCCCTTCAGTATCTGCTGATAAGGTTCTTTTACCTTCACCCACTTAACAACACCTCTCCTAGGGCAACAACAGGAAACCGTACACTCGTTGCTCTTTTTATTGGTAAATAAAAGTAAAAACTGCTATTGATTTTGAAAGTCCTGGGAGGACCTAAACAAAGGGGTTTATGTCTATGTATTTTGAGAAAAATACTCTCTCCACAAGGGATCTGTTTTGATGTATACAAAACGTATGAAATTGTTAAGCCGAAATTTGTTTCACAAAATTGGTATGAAACTCTCTTCATGTTTAAAGCACCAAAGATCTGACCTTGTACCTCCATATCCCAAGAGAAAGCCCATGGCTTCCTCCTCAATCACTCCTTCACACAGTGTATTTTACATATGTCGTTAGTGGGCGACTCAAGGGTTGTATAACCTTCTGCATGTGTTTTTCTTCTCTTTATCCCTTTTGTTTCTAAATCTCCTCTAGGTGATTCATCAAGCATACTTCTTGAAGCAGCTGTGAGAGATTAAGAAATGTTATTTGCATTCATGAGAAGAATTTTCAGGCAAGGAACAATCTGCCCGCTGAATACATTCATGTAAATAGAACAAATGTTTTAAAGCTGAGAAAAATGCAGGCAAAGGGAGCAAGGGAGATTTATATAAAGAGAAAACATCTACCAGCATAAAGCATGCATGGCTTTGATCATAACTTCAAATAAGACTAGCTCTCACCACTCAAGACAAGGTGTTTAGACCCAGAATGTCTGTAGCTCTGGTTAGATTGGGGCTCACATGGTATCTCTTTATCTTTCAGTTTCACCACCCTAGCTTTGGATGACCCTGCTTTCAAACATGCTCTTAGCAAGTGATTTGGAAAGAGAAGAATAGAGAGGTAGGAAATATACCCAGCCTTGAGTCAGAAGACCTGGATCACCTTTCAGTGGAACAGTGGCAAATGTGATCACTATAAGGAAGATTGGGATTCAAGAAACAGTGCTAGCTGAGCATGTATGAGATACTGTATTTTATTCATAGTACAGAAGAGAAAGAAAAGAAAGAAAGAAAGAAAGAAAGAAAGAAAGAAAGAAAGAAAGAAAGAAAGAAAGAAAGAAAGAAAGAACAGAAGGAAGGAAGGAAGGAAGGAAGGGGAAGGAAGAAAGAAAGAAAGAAGAAGGGAAGAAAGGAAGAGAGGGAGGAAGAGAGGGAGGGCAACTAGTGAACTTGCTCACCATTAACTATTAAGTAATAGGGAAGAAGTATAGGAGGACAGAAAGAAGGAAGAAAAAAGCTCAAGACATAATTTGAACATCATGAATAATAATGGAAAAATAATAACAGCAAAGCCCTGGTTCCAAGTTTGTTGATGGCTTTCCACATCAAGCACTGCACTGACATTAAAAGGAAAGCTAACTTCAATAGATTATTTGAGCATGAAGTGACTCATAAAAATTGGATGGCACTATAAATTCAAATTCACTCAGAGACATTTAAATGTGTAAGGTGATGGAGACAAAAGAGCGGGAGGTTTTGAGACTCAGAAGTAAAATACAAAAAATGATTCAACAGGTTACAGCTAGGCATTCCTTATTTGGACAGCTTGGCTTAAACTTGACTGTGAATGGTTAAGAGCAAAAGATGATAAATGATGGAAGATAGATAGATTGACAGATTGATAAATAGAAGATAATGAATATATCATACGTGTATAGATTGGATGAAAGATTATTGATAGATAGTAGATAAGTAGATGATAGATAGAATAGATATAGATGGATAGATAGATAGATAGATAGATAGATAGATAGATAGATAGATAGATGGATAGATACTTATGTGGTGCAGGCTGAGTAAAGGAATTTCTGCCCAGTTTCTGTAAATAAAAGTAGCTTGCCCTGAGTTACTCCATACTGAGTTCATGTGCCTTATAAGGTAAGATAACTTTGCATCTTGTTTCTGCAAGTGCACAACTGCCATTTGCTTGGGACAAAAACTGATGAATGACTTATTTGTGTTGTGAACTTATTGAATTAGAGTGGGGCACATTGACACACGGACTTATGTGACCATATGAGGAACACCAAACATATGACGATAATGAACATGCCTGACCTTTGAATGATGTGACCCTACACCTTACTCCATAGCGTTACACTGATGTAATGCCTAGTCAGGGACTATGCTAATATATTCATCACTGACCGTGTCCCAGAGATCCCTGAATGCTGATGACCTTCTTGTTGCCTCCAAACTGAGCTCAGTGCAATTCTCCCTGCCAGGGACACCACTCACTTGAATGCCATAACTACGCCTCCCTTGACAGCTACCAGCTTCTTGACTCTGATACGTTCATCAACCCAAAGTGTGACCACCTGTCTCTGTATCTTCTGCAGTGTTCTTTGTTGCTGCCTTTTAAAATCCTTACAGCCTCTTTATTCGTTTCCAATTTTCTGTGACCTGACACAAGCATTTATGTATGGTTCAAGTGTTAAGTAATTGAGTGTTGAAATACTAGGGATTAATATTGGAATAGGGGCTGGGGAGGTGGGTCACTGGGTAAGAGTTTGATCCCAGCACCCATGTAGAAAGTTGTGAGTTGCTGTATATTCTTGTAAACCCACTGCTGAAGGGGACAGAGAGAAGAGGTTGGCTGGGTTTCACTGCTTGGCCTGATTAGCCAAAAGATGGTAAATTGCAGGTTCAATTTGATACTATCTCAGGGAAAGGTGAAGACACAATAGATAAAATCCAGTGTCATCCTCTTACCTCCACATGTGCGTATATTAGCTATAGGCATCTATATATAAACATGTATACATGTGTACACACCCTGCATATACACCACATACAATACACACACACACACACACACACACACACACACACACACACACACACACACATTAGGATGAAATACATATGATTGTGTGGTCACAGTACAAATGAAACCAGAAGTTTGCACTGAATTAGAAGAAACTTCTGAAGCTTGTGAATATGTTGAAACTCAATGAATTCCAATATCATGAGAATATGCAAACATGTTGGTCTATGTTAATCAAGTAACTCATTCATGACACTTAGACTTCACCTGGTTCACATATCAAGTTGGGTTTCATGAAACCTCACAGTATTGAGAGTAGCCTGCAGCCAAACTTATACTAACTCTATGTGTTTATATTTTCAATATTCCTAAATATTTTTTTAACTAATGGGCAGTCAGAGATTTAACAAGGACAAGTGTTTTGCCTGTAGACATTTTGCTATAAACTGTTGATTAATCCATTGAACTCTCCTTATGTCATTGTCTTTGTTTTTCTGAAGGTTTGAACAAGTAAGCAATGGTTCTTTCTAGCTACACCACTGATTGATTCAGCAAGTCTTGTCAACCCTACAAGACACGTTGGCTCTCTTGAATTGGAAAGCCAACAGATCATTTTCCTGAGTCCCCTTGACCTAGACAAGAGAAAAGAACAGAAAACAGAACAGTTATGATGTAGTGAAGAAAACCACTTCATACTGAACTTTGATCCCATGGGCCTGGTACTGAGAAAGCTTTGATTCCAACTACTCATATGATTCATGTGTAATTCCAGTGAACTTGCTCACTATTAATTTGAAGCTTGATTCCTAATTTTATTTTCTGAAGATATAAATTTAAATATCCATAGACTTATTATATTGAAAATCTATGACAGTCAAAATCCCAAGTGAAAAGATACACAGATAACAAACATTAGACTCAAATCAAATAAAGAAATTAATTTTCTATCTCTCCTTTCTACTTTCTCACTGTTCATTTTATTTTTATTTTTAGTCTATCTATCTATCATCTACCATCTATGATCTACCTATCATCTATCTGTCATCTATCATTGATCATCTGCCTGTACAGTTTCTTTTGAAGGTAATTTATAAACCCAAAACACATGTTGCCATTTTGAAATTTTTATTTACAGCTTTTACACATGAACAGAATGCAATTTAGTCATAACCTCTTCCATGACATTCTTTTGTCCCCATCCCCCTTCCTCTAACCAACTACGCTTCTTTCCAACTAGTCTCTTTTCCATTTGGATATTTTTTCTGACCCCCTCCATTATATATGTTGAAATGCTGATGGGCTCCATATTGTGTAGACATTCCCACTAAGTGTTCACAAACCTTAAAATTAAGAGAATTGAAATTTGGCTATTTTTATTGATAGGGTAAAAATTTTTAATAATCTTTGACCTACTTAAAAGGTGGTCCTTTTTTTGTCTGACTAGTCTATGTACTTTGAGGATCAGATACTTATATCTCCTACCCCTCTGTAGTATTTTTGATGTCTTCCTTCAGTTCTGTATGTATATATATATATAGTGATATATATAGTGTATATATATGTATATATATAGTGAGTCTATGCAGTTTATGTATATTTATGCTGTTATATATTATATTTGTATGTATTCCTGGTGGAATGCCATTTTTATTACTCTATACTATCTCATGTTGTTTTTTTAAGCTAGTTTCTAATGTAAAGTCTATTTTTTCTTACATAAGTATAATCACCTTTGTTCTTTTTTGGTTGTTATTTATACAAGAAAAAAAATCTTGTTCTAACATTTCTATTTCATTTTACATCTTAAACCAAATATTTTATTCACTTTTCTACATTTATCGTTTTCCTTGACTGAATAATCCATTTCCACTATCTTGTCTTCAGGTTGTGATAGTCTGTCTTCCATTGTATTAGCAAGGCTTTCTACTGAGGTTTTTAAAAATAAATTTATTTACCTATTGTTAGTTAGTAGAAACACTGTATGAACAAGTGTATTGGTACCCCCATTTCCCTCCTCCATGCCCCCAATCCACATATGGCACTCCCCAATGGGATTGCTGGAACACTCCCTGAGATGGAGGGCTATGAATTGTACAAACAGTAGCCAGTTTTTGGTGTGTTTGTTTGTTTGTCTGTTTGTTTGTTTTTTTATTTTTTTTACATTTTTTATAAATATTTATTATCCATAATGAGTTACATTATTTAGTGGGCAAACCATGCGTTGTTATCCCGAACTCCCCACTTCCCCCCCTCCCCATCCCTGATCAGTTGTATATCCTCCACCGTGGGCTGTCTGTATTAGTCCTTGTGGCAAGGGATCCTGTATATCTTAGTACTCATCCCGGTCTTCCTGGCCCAAGTGTGTTGTTACTGATGGGTGCCATGCCTCCAGACAGTCTCCCCCACCACGGCTCTCACAATCTTTCCGCCCCCTCTTCCGC
>PVHP010027864.1:0-23792 GCA_004024765.1 Zapus hudsonius
CACAAGGACCTCTAAGCTCGCAACATTAAGGCAGCCTTATTACTCACCCACCACGACTCAGGGAACTGAGCGGAAGAGGGGGCGGAAAGATTGTGAGAGCCGTGGTGGGGGAGACTGTCCGGAGGCATGGCACCCATCAGTAACAACACACTTGGGCCAGGAAGACCGGGATGAGTACTAAGATATACAGGATCCCTTGACACAAGGACTAATACAGACAGCCCACAAAGGAGGATATACAACTGATCAGGGATGGGGAGGGGGGGAATTGGGGAATTCGGGATAACAATGCATGGTTTGCCCACTAAATAATGTAACTCATTATGGACAATAAATATATATTTAAAAAAAAGTAAAATAACAAAGATTCCGCTCCCTAAATGTGTTGTAAATTAACTTTATTCTTTTGTAAAGTTTTATGGAATTGTCACACTAAGCTAATGGAACATATTTCAATTTGCTAGTTTTCCAGTTATCTTATACCATTATTTCATGAAAAATTCAAAAGTGATTTTGGTCAGCAAATATAACCAACATGGATGGCTTAAATAACAGGCATCTATTTCCCACATCTAGAGGCTGAAGAACCCAAGGTCAGAATCTAAGGTAGCTTAGGTGACCAATAGATTGGGCAGCAGGGCTTTCATCCAGCTCTGTAGATGGTCACCTTCTCACTGTGTGTCCATAGTGCCTTGTACAAGTGGAGGGTGGGGAGGAGAGTAGGGAGATATGACAGTCCTTTTTTATTTTGAAGAAGGACACTTCTCCCATGATGTTCTATACCCAATTACTTGCCAATGCCATCCCTTTAAATACTATCACATTGTGGGCTAGAAATTCCACATTTTCTGTAAGAACACAAAACCTCATCTGAGCAAAGGTCATTGTAGACAAGTACCCTTCCTATGTGGTTAACACTGAATAGATCTTTTGTTAGGAAAGTATCTTTTATTTCTTTGCTCTTTTTTGTTGGATCTAGGTTAGTCTCCTGATCACCTATGAACTCTGTCACCTGGGCTTGCCTCAGCCACTGGTAGGACACTGGTAGTTTTGGCCATAGTGGTTATTGTTGCATCTGCAAATGAGGCTAACAGTGTCCATATTCCTCTCCAGAAGCAACTCTCTCCCAAGCTATGATGTTCACTGGCTTCCAATAACTATTTTCTTCTCTTGTTTATTCAGGTTTAGAGTTGCCATAGGCTTTCCACTGCCAAAAATCTGGGCATGCTATCATCCCACTGTCTTAAATTTGGGTATTCCCTGTTCCCCCTTCACAGCTGCCATTAGGAACACATCAAGTACAATTGTAGCTACAGAATGAAGGCACGTGTTTCATCTCTGTATTCTGAGTAACACCAAGATCCCTTGGCTATACCAAAAACACGATGTTGTCTGCCTGTGTAAAAAATGCCTTTAAATGGATTTGAATATGACTTTAAAATGTATGGATACTAGCTTGCATAGTTTTTTTCTCTAAAACTCTTCAAATATCCTTCTCCCCTTCCTCATGAGAAGTAGTTAAATTGTAATACAATAATTTTGTCAATAATATCAGTAGTGGCAGGGGCCATGGTGAATGGCATTACATGAGTAGACAAATCCTTTGTCTTTTTTTCCTATCTTACTCCACCCCTCCAGAAAAATATCATGACACATTAACCATTTCCCCCCCTCATTTCAGAAGGTAGAAATTGAGTTCTCAGAGACTATACCCTCATAAACCTAAAAAATATATAGGCTGAGAAGCCTTTCTAATACAAATCTTTTTACTCCATCTCAGCAGAAGAAATGTGGTCAAGAAAATAGAAAGATTAAAGGGTCAATAACATTACCTTCCATTTGCTTTTGTGTTAAGTGAATCTTAATCAGTGCCCTTGGTCTTGGTGGTGGGTCATCTGTTTGCAAAGGAAAAAGAAATCTGTCCTCAGCTCCTGTGGTAGTATGTATTTTTTTTAAAGGACAGCTGCTGGGTTTCTCTGTTTACCTCAGTCTGGAATTCTGAAACCCTATGATAAGATCACTCACTTGTTGAAAAGACTGCCCAGTAGACACTAATGGAATATCAAATGATTCATGAGCATGGACTTCTCACTTATAGGATGACAAGGAGTGGTGTATTTAATTCACTTCTATCAGTGGGAAATCTGAAAATGTGGACCATAGGTTATTTTCTTTCCCTCTTCATCTCTCTCCTTCTTGCTAATCTAATCTGTTTTTCCCCTTCAAGTGCTTAAGGTACTATTTGCAACATACTCTGTTTATACTCACAAAGTTAAAAATGATGTACATATGTATAGCGATTAGACATGATATCCACACTTAACTTGCAAAGTTGAATTTTAGCATGTATGAAGCCTTACTAATTACAGAATATAACAAAATTTATTTCTTAGACTCTTTCTTCTCTCATTTTTCATAAACCCATAAGATCAAAGTCATGTTCACCTTGTGTCCAATAATGAAAGGATAACCCTTTGGGAAAAGTTTCCTCCCATCTTTTACCTCATTTAGTATTATTTTCTGCCTTTCCAGCTGCCTTTGTATGTAACCAGTTTTGTCAAACTTAAGACTAAAAGATTGATAGATATGTGGGTTTAGCCATGACTCTTAAGATCTTATGATGTGGGTTTACAAAACAGTTAGTTTCATGAGTTGATATGGAAATATAAGGATAAAATTAAAGCTTATTTTGTGATATAGATTTTGGAAAATAAAGAGAATATGGTCTGATTTATTTTGAGGGAGACCAAATGGGAGGGGAATGACAACCCTGTGACAAACTCTAGTTATATAGGGAAATTCATTGGTTAGATGGTTGGCTGATATGGGAGAGTGAATTTTATGTCTTCTGAATTAAAAAAACAACAACTGTGTGGTCTCATCCCTATATTCAAAGAGAATTTATTCCCTTGGAGAGAAGGCATAACACACACACACACACACACACACACACACACACACACACACACACAAGACAGAGAGAGAGAGAGAGAATAATTGTTGTCCATATTAGTCATGTGTAAAGAACATGTTAGTGATGAGAGGAGGAAGCTTATATATTCTGGATGAGAGCACCAAGCATGGCTGAATACCCCAGCACTGAACATTTGAACCAACTTTGCCAAGAAAATACTGAATTTCTAAACAATTAAATACATTAACTAAATATATAGGTAGAGTTTTTTTATAGTTTTCTTCAAAGACTAAGAAGCTCGAGTGGTCTAAGGGATGAAAGGTACTTGAGAGACACAGATCAGAGGTATGTTACCAAGGTATGTGGAACTCAGGCATGAAAGCCATTGGATACTGTTGGGAAGTTCACATAGTATTGAGAGACTATTGGAGCCCCTTGTTTTTCACCAGGACAGATAAAATGGGAGGTTACAAAAAAGAGAGGGGATCAGGAATACAGCTCTAACCATTTTTTAGAGAAGAAATAAGAAGAGAAACCCCCCAAGCGTAGGCACTGGCAGTGCAAGGGAAGAGAGGAGAAGGATGAGAGAAACTCTGGAATGGGAAATAGGACTTAGAGGGGTGATCATGCGACAGAGCAGGAGCTGCACACAGTAATTTCACCATTCCTTAGCTAATGAATACATGGACAGAGACGGGAAAGACCATAGGATGGGAGGCTGATGGAAGATACTTATGGAAACCTATTTATAATGCTATTTCTACACCAGGGTCAGCACTAAAGATGTGTATTTTTGTTCCTGTATTTGTTTTCTGTGTGTGTGTGTGTGTGTGTGTGTGTGTGTGTGTGTGTGTGTGCATGCATATGGAGTGAGAGGTGATTGTTCTTTTCCTTCTTTGCTGAGTCAAGGTCTCTCCCTTGAACACAGAGCTTGCTGATTTTGGCTAGTCTAGTAAGCCAGTTTGCCCTGGAGATCCTTGGTCTCTGCCTCCAGAATACTGGTACTAATGGCCTTCATGCAGGGGCTTGAGGATATGAACTCTGGCCCTCATGCTTGTGAGCAAGTACTTTACCCAGTGAGCGATCTCCCTGGAGTTCCTGTACCCGTATGTAACAGTAGAACATGAAGAGTTGTATCCCGCTCTACAAACATTTTAATTTCCTTTAGTCTCAGAATCTTCACAAGTAAAATGGAGAAGTTATAAAAGCTATCTCATGGGATTCTTAGGAAGACTAAAGGAGTTACTTATGTAGGGAGCCTATCCACAGTAAACGTTACAGAAACGATTTGTATGTGTTTGGGCCACAATATTACTTAACTTGTTTCAACATCAATTTACTAATCAATAATCCGAGTTATTAGTCCCTAGTGTTCTATTTGTTTAATCACATTTACTTAACAAATCAATATCAAATACCTACTACCTGCTGGATGCTGAGTATCTATCTGGTGGGGAACACACATCATGGACATAAATCATTTAGGTTTTGGATCCACAGCTACATAGGGAATGGAGGAAGGAAGATAGCCCTTAACCTGATAAGTACAAAATAATAAACATGCAAGTGTATAATTGCAGTTTACTTTAGAAATCCAGGACACTAAGAATCTTTGAGACAATGTCAGGGAGTTTATACTTCATGGGGTGTGGTTGCTGATTAGAAGGTCACCTTGTTGCCCATGACTGGTGACTTCAGTCTAGGGCATGAGTAGACGTTAGAGCAAGTAAGAAGTGACGAGAAGCCCATGGATTAAGAGTAACCTGGCCACAAGAAAGATTTATCCAAAGAATGAAAAACAAATAAATCAATCCAGGTGTCTTTAGGGGTCGAGAGTTGAAATACCATGAAGTAAGAATGGGAACTAGGTTGAGTATGTTATTATGTAGCTAGACTCTCTCTCTCTCTTTTGGATGATTTCATACATGCATATATTGTTTTGATTATATATACCCCCAAATATCTTGTCTTATGCCCCTACCATGGAACCTTTTCATCCCTTCATCCTCCTGCTTTTTGAAACTCTCTCTATATAGATTGGAGCTGTCAAAAGATAATAGCTGTCATTGGAATTACATACAGAAAGAATGAGGAGACTTCTAAGAACTTGACAAAAAGGGAAATAACTCATTTCCTAGTAAACAAATCCTGGGGATATACCTCAAGTGTACATTACTCTTCATCAATTTTCCCCCACTAGGACTGTTAGGATAATGCTGTATCTAGTGTAAGAGTTATAGTGACTTTGGTCATTTTAACAAGTTACTGTGTAAGATGCCTCTCTCTCTCTCTCACTCTCTCTCTCTCTCTCTCTCTCTATATATATATATATATATATATATATACATATATATGTGTGTGTGTGTGTGTGTGTAACAAGAGTACCTGAATGAGAAAACTATAACAAAAGTTGTTTTAGAATATTTAAATGCTTAGCCTGCAACAGACTCCTTCCTACATTTGTGTATAATCTCATCAAGCATATGCTTGAAAGTATTCCAGATATATCATTAAAATAATTATTTTAGGGCTGGAGAGTTGGTTCAGCTGTTAAGGTACTTGCCTGACTAGCCTAACAACCTGGGTTTGATTCCCCAGTACCCACATAAGCCAGATGCACAAAGTAGTGGATGCATCTGGAGGTCTTTTTCGGTTGCTAGAGGCCATAGTGTTTCTCTCTCTCTCTCTCTCTCTCTCTCTCTCTCTCTCTCTCTCTCTCTCTCTCTCTCTTGCAAATAAATAAAAAACAACAAAAAATTATTTTAAGATAAGCAAAAATATACCACTGATCATAATGACTGCTTTTCCGCTCTAGCAATCATTAATAGTCATTAGCTCCTCGGAGAGGGACTCCTCATTTCCTCCTCTCCCATCCATGATGGAATGTTGACTGGCCCTATTTTGTGCAGGTCTTGTGCAGGTACCAGCAATTTCTGTGAGTTTGCAGTACAGTGGCTATTCTATTTCTAGGTCATAGAGTTCCACAGCACTCCTCCCCATACCCCAGCTCTTAAATTCTTTTATACCCTTTTTCCACAATGTTACCCGAGCCTTTGAGTGGTTGACATAGACATCTTATATAGCACTAGTCAGTAGCAAAACAACAGTAGTAGGATCCTCTCAGAGCACTGGAGAATGTTGCATAATTTCAGAGTTTTATTTTAAAAGAAGGAAAATATTATTTTAATATCATTATTACACATTAACATGCTATCTCTACTATCTTTACAAAAATTCTAGAGTTCCAGCTGTGGAGAGAACTGTTTAGTTGACATGACCAGCATGCCACCTGCTAACCAGCGCTGGCCACCTTATTTTTAGCGTACATATACTAGTGGCTCACATAGGTCTTCCACCTGCTCTGCCCATTGCTTCCAATAGAGATGATTAATCCCAAGAAGGTGTCATACTAGCAGGATACCCTCAATTAGTAACAGAAGTCAGTGCTGGATATAATCAGTTATCTAGTGCTCAATTGATCCAGTTATGCCAAGCAACTGGAACAATTTGAAGGATTGCCAGTGGAATCAATGTCGGCTTATCTGCTCCACCTTGGGGCTGTTGTCCTTTGTAGGGAAGATAGGTGAACATCGTGGTCATCTTCTGGTCACCCTGATTGCTGTCAGGACTTGCCACTTCCAATTGCTAAGCACCTGGAAAAACACTGTGTTCTTACAATTGGAGTTAAGGAAGGGATACAGAAACAATCCAAAATCATTTTAACAGAATGTTTCAGATGTTAAAATTAGTCATATATTTTGGTGTTTGGAAGGGAGGATAAAAGGAAAAAAAAACTGTTTAAGTCAACACTTCTGACATCACGAATGTGAGTTACCATACTAAGAAAATCACCATTTGGTGTAGGCCACCAACTGAAACCCTATAATTGAATTAAATTTTTACACTGACTTTGCAAAGTTAGTACACACCTCTCTAGGTGAAGGGTCTAGTCTTACAAAACTATTCCATTTTGAAGGCCAGTCACATGTCCTGGGCCTCATGTACTTAGAATGACAAATTAGGGGTTCCTTCATCTCCTTCCTCAGGGTTGATATTTGACTCAAACAACTCATAGAGCTCAGGGGGAAAAATCACTTTTGGTGATTTATTATAAAAGATATTATAATGAATGCAGATGAATATCCAAGTGTAGGCACTTCTGTCCTCATGGAGTGAGGGGTACACTACCTCCCAGACACATCTACCCAAAACATCTCTAAACCCTTTAGAGATTAGTTTTTTTTAATAGCAGTTTTCTGAAGTAGGCATGATAAACTTATTATCTCAATTCCAGCCCTTGTCTCCTTTTTAGAGGACAAGGTGATGGGTGAGGATTCAAGTTCCATCCTTCTAATCATGTGTTGGTTATGATCTCACTAAACTTTGACTGACAAGAACCAAAAATGTTCATATCTCCAAGGAAATGCCAATAAATTTCTAATCTCTGTAAGAAATTCCTATTCTCACATCATTCAAGAAATCTCAAAGGTTTTAGCCCTCTTTATCAGGCACCAAGGACATTAATCAAAAATTAAACACAAATATGCCCCTTGCACCTGCACCATTGAGGAAATTACAGTGATTGTAGGATCACTGTGTCTGGAGCTGGGAGCAGAGATGGAATGTGTATTTCTGCTTACATCACAGATGAGAATCAACATGTAACCTCAATTCACCTGTCCTACATCAGCTTACCTAACTGTACCCATGGCTAATTGCCTTTTCATATTTTCAAATTCTGGTTTCCAAGCTGCAGCCCCTAAATGGTTTCTATAGAGTCAGTTACATATCATTTTTTTCCTAGATCTTATTCATAGTAGGGTGAGAATGGAGGTTGTTTTGGTGTTGTGTTTTAGGGAGGAAGCCCGGAGGAACCTAAGAGTTTGAGTGCAAGCATATCCATTGTTAGAATTGTGGATGACCTCAGTCAGGTCATCTAGAAGGGGGTGTTAGGTTGTAAGTCCAGTGTTCCTGGTATGAAGATCTTCTGGGTAGCTCATCAGAAAGGAGTGGAGCATAAGCTCAGTCATCAGAAAAAGACAACAGGCCCCACAGGCCTATTCAAACAACCCTGTGGCAAATTTGATTTATTTGGAAAGTACAATGTTGTGCATTTCTGGAGAGATATTAGTCATATTTGTTCTTTAGGGCTTCACTCACTATCAGAACTAAGTCATTTATGTCTTAAAAATGATGAACTCAGAGGCAGAAAAAGAAGAGGCAAGATTCCATTTTTCCATTGCCTTCTTCAGACCATGCCCCCACCTACTTCATGCTTTTTTATATAAGCAGAAAGAATTATCAATTCTTTCTAGTTAATTATGGATTCGACAGTTTTGGTACCTTGACCTGATAACATTTCATATGTATGAAAATGAATCCACATTTTGCTAGATAATTACTATTTTCTGATCTGTAATAATTCTAAGAACTTCAACAGCCATTGAATTATCTATTTGTAATTTGAATACAGGACAACTAGCACTCTGTTCCTAGGATTGATCTTTGTTAAATACTTTGGTTTGGGCTGAAGAGATGGCTTACCGGTTAAGGCACTTGCCTCCAGTGCCTAAGGCCCCAAGTTCAATTCCCCAGTACCCACATAAGCCAGACCCACAAGGTGGTGGCCCTGGTGTTCTCTCTCTCTCTCTCTCTCTCTCTCTCTCTCTCTCTCTCTCTCTCTCTCTCTCTCTCTGCTTAATAAAAATAAATAAATAATTTGGCTTTTTCTTACAGAAGACATGAAGAATTTTTATAGGAAGTTGATGTTGATCAGAAGGTGAAAGATACAAAGAGATGGTGGCCAGATCCATTGTCACACACTAATACATAATTAAACTGTAATGACATGCAAAGACCAGATGCTTTTATTAGACTTTTATTTGACAAATCATGGTATGGCCAACTGTTTTCCATATGGACTCAACATGGCCGTTTACCTCTCTGAGTCTTTTCTATATGTATACCAGGAGTGTAAAGATGTATCACTTGGCTATAGCATGGAACAAATTAGCTTTGCTTATTGCTGTGTGAAGTATATGCTCAGTATACAATGAATATGTCTTCTACAGTGGCAACAACAAGACCCAAATTGTAACAATATATCTAATACAGACTGATATTAATTACTGTCCTCTGGGTGAAGTGCTGGGCCTTCTTGTATTCCCTCAGAACTTAAACTAAGATATTTCAAGTGTTCCATATACCACTTCTTCTAAATGAACCATTAATAAACACTTGGCATATGGTTTGGTCTAAGAGAAGTGAGTACAAGAAATTACTATTTTCTATTTAATAAAAAGCAACCCACCATCTGGGTATTAGTTCAGTGGTAGCATCTCATTAATTTATATTTTATTCACTCGCTGGGCAAAGGAACGTTTATAAAAAAGAAAATCCATCATTTCTTTTTAAAATTCAGTTTAGAATGCTTATCTCTGGAACTTGTCAGTTCTACTTAATTTCTACCTAGATGGTGAAATGTAGTTTCCTCATCAACTTTCAGAGTGGAGAATTAGTCTTTCAACGTTCAGAAAAATCAAAGTCAAAAATAAAATATAGTTTTTATTAGATTTATCTCTTGCTGCAGATGGAAGAATGATTGAAGTATTCACTTTTATCAGATGTTCTAAAACTTAAAATCAGTCTATTGACCTAGTGTCATATGATGTTAAAATAGTTTAATGAGACTAATTTAAAACCATGTTTGGAATAAAATACAGGAGTTAAAATATAACTGATGAGTGTAATAATATGAGGGACTAGGTGCTTTGAAGAGCCCTTCAGCTGGGATGGGCCTAGATTCTGGACAGAAGAATATTGAATTGCTAAATTTGTAAGACATAAAGATAATCTTCAGACCTCTAAAACAAGTAAGACTACAATCATAAACTGAAATGATAAAAGAGAACTGAGGCTTGGGATAGCTTTAGGTTTTTTTTTTTTTTTTTTTTGAGAATTAATCTGTGAAAATAAGAGACTAAACCTTGGAACTCAGAAGGCTGCCTTAGAATCTGAAATGTCAACAAAAAGTTGGACCCTAATAGGAATTCTCCTTATCAGAAGAAAATCCACCTGCCAGCAAAGGCTCGTGCTCTCTCTCTCTCTCTCTCTCTCTCTCTCTCTCTCTCTCTCTCTCTCTCTCTCTCTCTCTCTGTCTTCAAATGGAAAATAAAAGTAATTCTGAAACTGAATCCTTCTGAGAATTGATAGCCTTGGATTTTTCTTATGTGGACTTATGACTCAAACTGTTGTTAGCATATAAATAAAAATGGCTCAGTCTTTGTAACATCTCCCTGTTTATACAGAAACAAAGATAAGCACCTGTGGAGGAAAAGTTCCCTGGGGGTTCTCAAAGTTTAGTCTGGTATAAGCTGATAATAATGAAAAGTTTGCTAGAGAAGGGGAAACCCCTGATACTCATAGACAGGACTAAATCAAACAAACCAAAATTCAAACAACACAATTTCGAAGTTTGACTACCGTATTAGATTTAAAATATTTCATGCTTAAAAGAAGTAAGCACATTTAATATGATTTTAACTTAAGGCAAAGTTATGTTTTTAAAAAAAACTAATATTCAACAAATAAAATAAAATTTATTGAAATTAATATATTTGAAATGAATAATACATACATTATTTATAAATATACATATAATTCTTGAAAGCAAAAAGAAACAGATGAGCTAAACCATCCATTAAATACCATGGTAACAAAATAATTTACTTGAAATATAGAAAGAAGCTAGAATGTATTGTAGAAATATGGTGAAAACTGAGGCAATAATATTTAACATTTGATTGACTAGAATCATACAACAAATCAAAGTAGTTCAGGAAGGCAATATTCAGTGCTAATGGTTATGATGTTTTCAGAATTCTTAAAAAGCATAGATCCTCAGATTTAGAAAGCATAATGCATTAAAAGATAAAGAAATTAACAACTAGTCTCTTAAATATATAGAAGACACCAACTTCACAGTAGTCAAAAAAAGTGACAGACTGGCAGTGCAGTTCTAAATGGGAGCAGACAGCTAGCAATATGTCTCAACCCTTCTTAGGTAAAAGAAGAGTTAACTTTCAGTAGAGAGAATAAATAAATAAAAACTAAAGTACATTTTTAATTAATAGTTTTGTCCTATAATAGAATTTTAGCTAAAAAGAAAAAATAATTGAAATAATATTATCAAAAAAGTTATGTAAAATAAGAAAACTTGGAGGCAACAAAAATAAACATGAGCAGATATAATATGTAGGACTATAAAATAAGGGTTTGTTTGTAGCATGAAACAAATAAGATAGAGCAAATAAAAAGGCAAAAACTACAACAACAGCAGCAATAATAGTATTCACATTCTGATCTTCAAATTTAATAAGCCAGTGGTCAGCAAATCTTGGCTAGTGGACTAAATCCAGCCTTTGGCTGATTTGGTCAGGACCCTTCAGTTAAAAAAAATAGAATTTTCATTTTAAAATTTAAGAACATATGAGGAGAACTTACATGACTACAAACCCCAATTATTTATCTCATGGACCTTGTTGGAAAAGATAGGCAGCCTGTCTTATATAGGCCATACAGGAAATCTCAATTAATTTGTATAAGTCATAACTCAAATATCATTTATGAAGACCAACATGTAGTTTGCCGGGCACTGCTTTGGGCACTGTGATATCACATAGACCAAACACAAACCAATCCATCTCTCTGTGGCACCTGTATCCTAGTCAGAGAGCTGGAGAAGTTGGCAGACAAACGGAACACATAGTGTGATTGATGCTGATCAGTGTAAGAAGAAAAAACTAAAACAGGGGAAACAATTACTATTCCTTTATAAAATTAAATATTCAAAAGTGTATCATTTGTGGGTCAAAAGAAATAATCAAAATTTAAAAGTATGTAGAATTGAATCATATTATAATCCTTAAGGTACTCATAAGGGGGAATGACTAATGTTGCATAAATATTGAATGTTATTGATCTATAAGGCTAACTTGAGAGACTACAAAAATATCAATAGTACAAAAATACAAGAAAAGAGGTACAAATTGATGAATTTTTAACAAAGAAACTACAAAGAACATTCTAATACCTCTTCAATTCCAAAAAAATGAATATCTGCTGAAAATAAACAAGAAAAATATGTTAGAAATGTAAATTAAAGGATTATAAATTAAAAAAGCAAAAATGTTTTATGTAGATTACAAAGAACTTGGTTCTAAGGAATATGAAAATTTACATACAATGAAAAAAATCCTGAAAAGATATCTTACTGTGATGTAGTTACCTTTGTGTTTCTGGGACAAACCACCCAACCAAAGCAGCTTATGGAAAGTAAGGGTTTATGCTGGCTCAGTCTTCAAGGGAAGTTTCAGTATGGCAGGGAAAGGATTGTAGAGCAGAGCCTGGACATCACAGCTGCTGGCAAAAAGCAGAAAGATGTGAGCTGAGCTCTGGCAAGAGAGAAGCTGGGCTATAACACCCAAAGCCCACCCCCAGCAACACACCTCCTCCAGCAAGGCTCCACCTCCCAAATTGCCACCAAAGGAAGACTAAATATGTGAAACACATGAGTTTATAAGGGATCTCTGATTCAAACTTCCATACATGGTTTGGAATTAAGACTTAGTATTGTTACTAACTGAATAGACTTATAACAATAAAATAAGTGAGTTTATAAGTTAAAAAAACTTTCCCAAACAAAACAATGATGCCCAAAAGTAGAATTAACCTATTTCTATACAGGTTTCAAAATCATTTCAGGTTTATTTTACAAACCTATTCCAAAGAATTGAACAAACATATACATTTCAAAACTTATGTTACAAGACCAAAAGGTCTTCATACTCCAAGTAATGGTTCTGAGAAGATAGAAAGTGTAAAAATTTGAGATTTGCTTATCATTAAGAATTATATTAATGAACTTTAACATAATAGATGAACTGGAAGCAATTCAAATGTCCTCTGGTGAATACAGGGAAAATGAACAAGGTATAGATATGTGCTACCACAAAGATGAACCCAACAATGTTATGCTAAGTAAAAGAAGACAGATTCAGAAGTCTCCACATTGTATGTTCCATTTATGGGAGGCTCTCCCAGTAGACATCCACAGAAGAAGGACGGTTCCTTGGTGGCAATGGAGTTAGGACTAAAGATGATGCCACATAGTAACAAAGGTTTTTCAGAGTGATGAAAGATGTTCTAAAACCAGATTGGTTGCCAAACTGTAAAGTTAGTAAAAATCACTGAATGTCAGTGAGATGAACTGAATATTGCTATCACTCTCAAACTCATGGGTTTAAATCCTAAGACCCAATGTAATGAGATTTGGTGAGGTCTTAGCCTGGTGGTTATGTGTTGGAGTTGAGCCTTCATGAATGAGAACAGAACCCTAATAAATGAGGCTCCCTTTTCTGTGATGTGAGGATACAAGAGAAATATCCAGTCTATGTTCTGGAAAGTGATCCTCAAACAGAACTTGACTGTCTTGGACTGTCAGCCTCAAGAGATGTAATAAATATGTTTCTATTGTTAATAAGCCAACAGGCAAAGGGCACTTTGTTATAGTAATTAGAATCAACTAAAACATTTATGCTTAGGAGAAAACCCAAGATCATCTCAATAGGGTCAGGAAAAAATACACAAAACACAAAAGCTATTCATAATCATATTAGAAAGTTCTAAAACATAGATATAAAAATAAATTATTTAACTGGACTAGAGATATTTATACACTCTGAACTATATTTGTTGTGGAAACTCTTGCAGCCTTCTCTTTAAAATCAGAAAAATAAATATCCAGTTCTATTTAGCATTGTAATATGGGTCCTGGTCAGCACCAAATTTTAAGCACTCAAATTAAAGTTTTAGATATGAAAAGGAGGAACAAAAATTATCCTCTATTAGAATTATTGACTACACAGAAAAGCAGAAGGAAGCTTCGGAATAATTAAGGGCATTGTTTAAAAAGTTGAACAGAATTGCTGAGTTAAAATCAAAGCTATATGACATTTTTGCACATCACCAAAAGAAATATACTCATTGACTTTTGAAAATACAAGTTGTAGAGGAGGGTTAACAAAAACTAAGTATTTGTGTGAATAAAGAATTAAAAGAAAAGTAATTAGAAAGAAATATAAATTTAAAAACTAAAATTTAAACCACTCATGAATATGAACAAAGCATCAGAGGTCATCAGCTTGTCTTAAAAGTGTTCCTTCAAACATCACATACAATCATAATCTCCAGAGCTGTGAAAACTCATAGTGCTTGTTTATATAGCTTGCTGGCTGTCATGGTTTGGTCCAGGTGTCCCCCACAAACAAATGAATGTGTTCTGATTGATTGATCCTCAGCTGATGGCAGTTTGGGTTTTACAACCTCGCTGGAGCTGTGTTGTTGGAGGTGGGCTTATGGGGGTTATAAGCCAGCTCCCCCTTGCCAGTATTTGGCACACCTTCCTGCTGCTGTTTGCAGTGCTGTGGCAGAGGTGATGTCCACCCTCTGCTCATGCCATCATTTTCCCTGCTTTGATGGAGTCTCCCCTTGAGTCCGTAAGCCTAATAAACCCATTCTTCCACAAGCCGCTTTTGTTTGGGTTCTTTCTGTGCAGCAACTAGAATGCTGACTACAACACTGGCAAATGCTAGAATTCAAAATAATCTCATTTTCTGCATAACAAAGTTGAATGTCCTGACTTTCTAGAACATTTTCCCTTTCACTCTGTTCAGCCATACAGCACCCACAAAAAAAGATTTGCGGGAAACTTGGAATTAATGATATGATTTATAATTACCTTTACAAACCTTTCAGAAGGACAGGTTGTGGTGAGACATACCCATATTTTCAGCCTCTTGTGAGTTTGAAGCTGGGGAATCACAAGTTCTAGATCAGCCTGGGATGCATAGTGAGACTGTTTCAAAACAAGTGCTTTTTTATTGAGAAATTTTATACATGCACATACTTTAATATGCTGATTAATTTCCTTACATGTCCTCCTTTTGTTCCCATCTCCCTCCCCTGTTCCACTGAACTTTCTCCTCTTTCCAGGTAGCCTTTCCTCTATCTTGATATCTCTTTTATTTGGCCTTCGTCACCTGGGTCAAATGTTCATGGGTTCAATAATGTGCAGGTTTTGTGGAGGCAACAACAGCCTATGGTGGGTATGAGGTCATGAACGCATAGGTCACTTTATATTCAGAGGACAGTGTCCAAAAATACTTCTCCCCACACACTAGCTCTGACATTCTTTCAGCCCTTCTTCTCAGATGTTCCCTGAGTCTTGGAGGCATGGAAGAGTTGCATCATCTACTTCTGAGCTCTTTAACAGCCTCTTATTCTCAGTATTTCTTATTAAACATTTTATTGATAGCTTAAAAATTACATACCAAAACCATTATGATTCCCTGCCTACCCTTCTTCATATCTCTTCCCCCTATCAATTAGTCTCTGTTTTGTTTTGTTTTGTTTATTCATCTTTTCCTCCCAATTATGCGTAGGTATTATCAGGCACTATGAAGTCATGAATATCAAGGACATTTGTGTATGGAAGTTTGCATTGTAAGCAGTCCTACCCTTCCTTTGGCTCTTAACAATCTTTCCTCCATCTCTTCTAACATAGACTCTGAGCCTCTTGAAGTGTGATAGAGATGTCTCAGTGCTGAACACTCCACTGTCATTTCTTCTCAGCACCATGGTGTCTTTTGAGTCATCCCAGTGGTTACCACCATCTGAAAAAGAGAAGCCTCTTTAGCCAATAGGAAGAGTAACATTATTGCAATGGTATGCTCTTTTTTTAAAGTACTTATGAGGCAATTTGGTGGGCTTAATATATGTATTTAGCCATACAACAGCAGGCATTACTCTCCTAGGACTCATGACTTCACTGCCATAGGCTTTTGACTAGGTCTTCAGTACCAGGTATGCTTTCCCTCCCATGGAGTGGGCCTCCTGATCAATTAGATAGCAATTGGTTCCCCCACAATAAAGGTGCCACTATTACCCCAGTTGGCACATTTGGCCTGGATGTCCAGTCTTAAGTCTTGCAAGGTCACTGCTGTTTACCATTATTGATGGCTTCTCTCTCTCTTCATAGCTTTTCCCAGCTTTCTGTCAGCTGGTTAATAGGGAGGAGGCTTCCTGTTCAGCTCCAGCTTGATTTCTCAGTGACCTGCAGCCCAAGCATTTGTGGACTTTAGCAATAGGGTCTTACCATCTCATTCTGGTGGGCAACCAAGAGCCTTGGCAATGGCCTGTAATGTTTTGGGGGCCTCAGGAAACTCCCTGGCCAACAACTCACTGGAAGGTATCCCATCCCTGGCACTGAAGTTTTCTAGTAATAATTTATGGCTACTGGGATTCTCAGCATTTTGATTGGGGTTTGAGTCTCCACTCTATCCATAGCCATCACCATAAAGAAGCAGGGACAAGAGCAACACTAATATTCTTTCTGCCACCTCCTCTGCAATGTTCCCTGAGCCCTGGCAGGTATGATAGAGAGATGTCTCATCCAATGCTCAGCACTCAACTGCCACCTCTTGGCAAGTCTTGGGTTTCCCAACTGGTCATCACCATCTGCAAAAAGTAGCTTCTCTGACCAAAAGTAAGAATAGCTCTAATCTATGGTCATAAACATAATTATTTAGAGGGCAGTTTGATGGCTACAAAATATTCATTTAGCCAAATAACAGTGGTGACTTCCTTCCTAGGTCTTATGAACTTCCAAGTCATAGGATATGGACTTAGTTTTCAATAACAGACATAGTGCTGGAATGTGCTGTGCAGGCTGCTAGGGAAGAAATGTCATCAACAGTCTTAACCAGCAGTGGATCCTATAAGCCAAGCAACCTATAAAATGGGCCTAATGGTGAAATTGTGCATGTCAGTTATTACTGCTCTCTAACTGGTTTTGAGGCTGTCTCCCTGGAAGGGAATTCATGCCTGGTATTAAAAAAAAATATTGATTTTAAAACTTAGTTCTTCAGAAGTATCCTGTGCTCTCACTTTTTGACTGTAATTACACCATATATTGGGAAATTTTGCATCAAATGTTAGAAGAGACATGTTAGGTATGAAACTGGTCTCAACTCTTTATGGACTGAAAGTTCATAGTACTAAAATTAGATTTCATTATATCTCTCCTCAAGACTCCAATACTTTATCCATCTAGAGCCTTCCATGTGAAAGTACCAGTTTCAAGAACTATATATTCTTTTTTTCCACCAGCCTGAATTTTAAGGTGAATGAGTCAAATAGGGAAAGATGTTCACATCCCCAATACTAGACAGCAACTGTCTTAAAAGCAGAAACATTTAAATTGAGAAATTAGATGGGTGTTGCCATATGTGGAATATATAGAATTAAATACAAAATATAAAAGATCCTTTCACTGTTTCATACCTCTTTTAGCAATAAACACAAAATAAAACTGCATTTTATCAGACGAATAATAGGTAACATGGTTAATCAGTGTTTAAAAAGGACAATATTTTATGAAAAAGTTGTATGAACTTGGGGCATGAAGGAGCATCATCATTGTCAGGTAACAGAGCTCCTCACTCATTGACTTCAGTAATGAAAACAACAACTTTTTTGGCATTGGGTGGTGGATGATCACTGAAGGCTCTGGAAAGTTCTGGAGCTAACCAGCTGTGATATATCAGAATATCTATGTTTCGACATCTGTGGTAACTGAGAGCCTTCTGCGATCCTGAGATCCTGCCTATATTAACATTTTGCTGTCATAAGTTTGCCAACACAGTAGCTAAAGGGCTTTCTTTGTCATATATATATATGTATATGTATATATATATATATATATGTATGGGTGAGATGTATGTATATGCTTATGTATGTAGAGATGCACTAAGTTGATTATTCAAACATTTATATTAACTCTTTCCAGCTCCTAATTCAAGATAGAATTGACATTAGGAACTCTTAAAATAGACACTTACATGCCAGTGTTCATAGCAGCATTGTTCATAAAAGTTAAAAATAGAAGCAACTGAAATATCCCTCAACAGATGAAAGGATAAAGGAAATATGGTAGAGACATGCAATTGAAATTTTTTTAGCCTTAAAATAAATTTCGGCTACCTTCTACAACATGCATGAGCCTGAAATCATTACCTAAAATGCATCCAAATGCAGAAAGATAAATATGACATAGTTCTATTTACACGAGTCATCTGGGTTGGTCAATTTCATAGAAATAGAAGGAAAAAATAGTGATTTGCAAGTGAAAAGGAAAGTAGAGAGTGGGAGTTATTTATTGTTTCAGGGTTTCAGTTTAGGAAGATGAAGGAACAGTAGACATGGTACCTATCTAGTAGTAATGGTATTCCACGTAAAGCCAATTACCTGCACATTTAACAAAAGTTCATGGTAAATCTTATGTTTAAATCAATACAATTAAAAATTAACCCCAGAGATAGAACAAAAGTATCTTGTGTTTCTGGTTCATGCTAGAATGTGGAATTCCTCTTTTCCTATCTTCTTTAAGACTAACAATATTTGGTATAAATAATGTCATGTGTGTGGCAAGAGGATTCAGGGTCACTTCTTGAGTTACTCAAGTGAAAAACCAAGAGGACTTTTCAGTAAGCTGAAAGCCACGTGGATATTTCCAGTTTTCATGCTTGTTTCCCCCCACACGCCAGTCTCTGAAATGCTAGAGTTCATTGACATATCTATGTTATATCCTAAAGTACTGTGGTGGTTTGATTCAGGTGTCCCCATAAACTCATGTGTTCTGAATGTTAGTTCCACAGCTGGTGACAATTTGAGAATTGAGCTTCCTGGAAACAGTGCAGTGTTGGGGGCTTATGGGTGTTATAGGCAGCTTCCCCTTGCCAGTATTTGGCACACCTTCCTGCTGCTATTCGCCACCTACTGTGGCAGAGGTGATATCCAGCCTCTGCCCATCCCATTGTTTTCCTTGCCATCATGGAGTTTCCCCTGGAGTCTCTAAGTCAAAATAAACCCTTTCCTCCCATAAACAACTTTTGATTTCTGCCAACAACAAGAAACTGGCTACAAGAAGGATTAACTTTTGTTTGTTGTTGAGAGAAGTGCCACTGTGCCAGCAAAGACTTGAATGAACAACCACATCTTCTGATGAGCCAATTATACCAAAGGGACTTATGCAAGTAAGCCGTTTAGTTTTGTCAAAGTGAAAACAACATGAAAAATTTGGCTTTTATGGCATTGCCCTGGTAGTACAGCATGTTAAAAAAAATCTGTCACATTGACTCACATATACTGTTAGCATAATTCCAAGATGTATTACTGACAGTAGAAACCAATAATCTGAAGATAGTTTTAGCAGAAGTTGACACTTCCTTCAGAAAATCTTGGCCCCTTAACCAATGACATTAGTGTGTCAATGAATTTTGTTAGTTGTTTGTGGTGGTCTTATTTTTCCTCATTGGTTTAGCTATAACTGTGTTTTAATTCAATTATGTATACTCCTTAACATCATTAATTTTTTTCCAGAAATACTGAAGTTAAGATCAGTCCATATGCTGCTTAGTTTCATGTTTTCCCAGTCCAAAGAAAACAGCCTTCAGAATGCAGCTGGATTGTCATACAAACCCAATGATAATTGAAAGCAGTTTATGTCACCAGACTTACATATAAGGTTCATTCATACAATTTATCCAGAACTCAACTCTTCTCTTTCTAACTTGCAACTAAGCCAACTTTTTTCCCCAAATTTCTGAGTCGAAAATAAAGTTAAAATTCCTATCTTTCAGATAACACTCAACAGGGACCAATCAAAAGAGTAAAATATGCAAACACAAGAGTGTACAATACGAGCTTACTGAAGGCTTGAGTCATACACAATATTTGGAGAAGGCTAAGAAGTATATATCAAAGAACAGAGGAGAGAGCTCAGAGAAAAGTCACCACCCAGTCTCCTAAAGGACTGATGCCTATGAAGACGAACAGGAGGTCAGGTGGGACCAGCAGCTGGAGGGAAAGTGCAGAACAGAACTGCAGGGTCCATGCCTCATGGTGGATGTGGAGTCAAAGCTGGGCCTCGTGAGGAACCAGACAAGCAGTGGACAAGCAAAATCCTCCTGGGCTGTAGGGTAGAGGAAGGGCCTTCGACCTCACTGGAGCATGGGATTGTTTTGGGCAGAATTTGTGCTGTGATCTAATTCTTCTTCACCACCACCTCTTTACATTACTCCTCTATCATCCCTCCATCTTTCCTCCTTCAAAACCCATCCATCCTCACACTTTGTCTGTTTTGGTCCATCTCTCCCCCAAACTCAATACTTTTGTCCCCATCTTTCCCTTCTATGTTTTCAACACCTCTGCTTTTTTAAATTAATATCTTTATTATACATAATTATATACATTGTATGAGCAAATCTTGTGAAGTTGCCCCCAATTCCCTCCTCTCTGTCACCTACCTAATGGGGTCCTTCCTCGGTGCACATACTAGATCTGTCCATAGGATAGGGGGTTATGAACTGCACCAGAGGGAGCAAGGTTTTTTTTGTTCTCTTCCTCCTCTGTGCATTGTTGTTGAGGGGTGGGGCGATGTCTCTGGATAATCTCCCCCACAATGGTTCTTCTCAGTTCCCTGAGTTAAGGTGGGTGAGTTTTTAGTCTGCTTTATTGTTGAGATCATAAGTGTCTCTGGACTTCTGCTTTGGGTTGTGATGGGTATCTTTGGTGTCTGTCTCCACTGACCTTTCATGGGTTATCTGACTTGCTGTGGTGATTGTTCTCCTGTTTGTCTCATCACTTTCTCATAGGTTTCATTCGGGTCCTGTGTAATAGGCTGATAGGCTAGTTCATCTCCTGCCAGGATGTCAGCCATCATCCCATGTCTTGTTGGTGGAACTGAGTTGTCCCAAGCTCTCTCACTGCCTTCTGAAAAATACAAACAGAATCTCCATCAGAGAGTGAGCTCAATATAGGTTAAATGAGACAACATTGTTATTTTGGCTAGCTCCTAATGGGTGTAGCCTCTCTGTAACTCTCTGTTAGTAGGAATTTCCCTTGGAGCCTGAGTTCTTGGTCTCCGCCCCCCCCCCATTTTTCTTCCCATCTCTCCATGACTACCACTCTCCCTCATTCCTTCTGCCATTCTCCTTACCATTCCTGGTAGTCACTTTGACCTCCCAATAAGATGCATCAGCTCATGGTAGGGTTATTAATTTTTTTTTTGAGTTCTCTGTAGGTTCTGGAAATTAGGCCTCTGTCTGAGTTGTAGCTGGCGAAAATCATCTCCCAGTTTGAAGGGGGTCTATTGACTCTGAGAACAATGTTTTTGTCTGTACAGAAGCTTTTGAGTCTAATCAGGTCCCATTGGTTAAGTGACTGTTGCACTTCCTGGGCTACTGGAGATTTGCTCAGGAACTTATTCCCTATTCCTATCTCATGTAGGGTTCCTCCTATTTTTTCTTCCAGGGTGTTTAGGGTTGTATGGTTAATATTGAGGTCTCTGATCCATTTGGAGATGATCTTTGTGCATGGTGAAAGGAGTGGGTCTATTTTCATTTTTTTACACATGTTTATCCAATTTGTCCAGCACCATTTGTTGAATATGCTATCTTTAACACAGCTTACACTGTTGGCACCCTTGTCGAAGACTAAGAAGCTGAAGTTACTTGCATTAAAGGCTGCATCTTCAATTCTATTCCAATGGTCAGACTGTCTGTTTTTCTGCCAATACCATGCTGTTTTAGTTACTATGGCTTTGCAGTATGTTTTAAAGTCAGGTATGGTGATACCTCCTGCATAATTTTTTTTACTCAGAACAGTTTTAGCTATTTGAGGTCTCTTACCCTTCCAAATAAATTTGGAGATTATTTTATCTATGTCTATTCACAGGTTTTCTGCACCCACCTATCCACTCCAGAGATGCCGACTCACCACCCTGCCTTAACCAACCCCTTGCTCTCCCCTGACCCTAGTCTTTCTGGCTTCTTCTCTCTATATATAACCTCTCCACATACAATAAATGATACATCTGCTCATCACACTCATGACGGCTGTGTTCTGAGAGTTTTCTCTCATATTTCGCTGGTTTGCACCCTGCTTGTGCACCTAGCTCTGTGGAACTGCTCTGCTTCCTTCCAGCTTGGCCACAGACTGAATGGCAGACACCTGGTCAACCCGAGGTGTGAGCTCTGCCCCCCACCGCCACCATAGCCCACCCGGGGAAAACAGAAGGACAATCATGTATAATCAAATCTTAGATGTTTTATTTTCTGGAGCACCTAAAATTTCAGATTTGTAATACTTAATAATAAATCTATGACCACTAAATTTCTTAGACTCCCAAGAGTCATCTAGTTCTATGTAATTGGAACTCACAAAATAATTAATATTTGTGCATTAATTTCAAAATAATATTTTGGAGGTTTAGGTTTAGCTTACAGTAAAGTTTCTTTAAAAAGTTTTTTCCTCCAATAAAAAAAGTGGGAACTCCAAGTTGCAGGTTTACTAAACAGAGACTCTAAAGCACAGCTCTGTTGGGCCCAGTGCACACCAATGTGATTGATGATTTTTTAGGCTGCTAATTGGGGATGGGCTGTTTCTAACTTGGGCATATCTAAGGAAACTCTCATTGTAGAGAAAGAGGCTATGATCCCTAAATACCAAAGCAAAGAACTTCCTCATATTAGTCCTCTCCCACTAGCATACTGAATCCATTCAGGCAAGAATTCTGGAAACTGGCTGAATTTCAGACTTTTTAAATTCAGATTTTTTTGGTAGATACATACATAAAAGGAAGTCCAGGGTCATAGCTGCATAACTGAGTACAAATACAGTACACTGGGCTCCGTATCTAGTCATGCAGAACCAATTGTTAGTTTGATGATATCATACTTGCATATTTTTAATTGAAACACTTATCAGGAATCCCACCATAATATGAATAGTATTCTTACCTGCAAGATAAACCCAAGATACCAGTTAATGGTAGAGATGAAATGTTGCACCATTAACCTTATCTTTCATATCAATAGATTTCATGAAACATAGAGTTTAGGATAAACTGTGTTGTTCTTTGTTTCAAAAATATCTGAAGAAGTATATTTTATAAATCTAATCCTGAGTATAGTACAACATAACACCAAATATTTACTTCCCGACTTAGACGCAAGCATATACATGTAAATCTTTTAAATCACAATTTCATATTTGTTAGGTTTGCATTTAAATGACATCATTTGGATTATATGGACACCTACATAAAATGAAAAAAAATTGTGCTTCTATACAAGCACAATGTCACATTTTCTATAGTCTAGAATATTTTTAATACATTTTCTTACTATCTGTTCTGTCTTCTTCAGTTTGTATCCTTTATAGTCTAAAAGAATTTTAAACGGAGTAAGATGATAATCCAGCACAGAATTATTTAAATAAAACATGCAGAAATGGACTTACAGGGAAGATGGGTGACTAGCAGACACACAATAAACCTCGGAGAAATTAGGGCCAGGTTCTTCAGCAGGGACCCAGCTCGTGGACATTAGCTGCGGCCACGAGCCGAATTCCAGGCACCTCCGAGTACAGGATCTGCACGACTGGAAGCTGACAGCGTGGAAAAGAGCTCTTGACTGCCTGCCGCCTGAGCCTCTCTTTCGGCGGGCCGGCTTTCCTTGGGTTTTGGCCCCCACCCTCCCGCCGCCTGTCTATCCTGCTCCTCCCGGGCACTCGCCTGTCTTTCTTTTTCAACTTTCTGACGGTTTTTCAAATTTATTTCTGATATTAATATTCTTTCTCAATCGACCATCGGTACACAGCCCCTCCCAGGGGGCTCCCGCCATCTGCTGCGTCCCTCCCCGATCACTTCTACTTCTTCTGTCCCTCTTCCACTGCGAACGGGGTTCCTTCGTACCCCCCC
>PVHP010027865.1:0-23498 GCA_004024765.1 Zapus hudsonius
TTGCCGTGAGTTCAGGGCCACCCTGAGACTACATAGTGAAGTCCAGGTCAGCCTGGGCTAGAGTGAGACCCTACCTCTAAAAACCAAGAAAAAAAAAAAAAGAATAAATTAAAGATGGCTGGAGAGATGGCTCATCGGTTAAGGCACTTGCCTGCAGTATCTAAGGCCCTGGGTTCAATTCCCCAGTACACACATAAGCCAGACCCACAAGGTGATGGCCCTGGTTCACTCGCACTCGCTCTATCTCTGCTTGAAAATGAATAAATAAAATATTTTTTAAAAAAGAATAAATTAAAGAGAAAACTATCATTGTGGAGTTTGTAATACTTTTTCAGAGACTATTTTGGTTTAGCTTTGATTCCAGGGAAGGAAGAGCAGTAATACTTAGCATTTTTAGTATTGAGCAATCCAAAAGTTTGTGTTATGTGAGATTTTGTTTTTCTTTAAAAGAGAGTCTTGGAAACTGACGAGTAGATGCATAAGGACCTGCAAGTAGCTGCCCCAGTAAGGTTAACAAAGCAGTGCTGAGCAGTCTGGTGCTGAGGGCAGTGAAGACCCAGGGCAGAAGGACCAAGAATGAGTCTCCAATACATATATATAATTTGTAAGTTTTATGGAGGTATTGAAGTGGGTTTTCACCTTTTGTCATTTCAAAATATAGGAGAACCTATTGATAAAATGAAGATAGCCTGTTAGTTCTGGTGATACTTCCAAGACTATCCATGTGCAAAAGTAGAAATATACTTTTCAATTCATATTCTTGGAGTTAACTGACGATTCTGTTTCTTAAACACATTCTTAGTTGTTTAATAACAATAAGTAGCCCATCTTGGGTTATCAATTTTGTTCTTGAATTTGGCAAAACTTGCTTTTGTTTTTTATAATTGTGCCATATTGTATAAAAATATTCCTAGGACAAAAAAACAAATGCATGTAATCATTACTGTATCCCTATAATAATGCCTGGCACACAGTAGGTACCAGATATTGAATGAATTATGGAAAAAATGCAAAATTCTCATGAATTTTAGAGATAAAATGTAAGTGTTCAAATAAATTTTCTGTTTACCACTTAAAAAATAGAAATGAGAAATCTAATCAATTTAGCAATCATTGATCCTGTAGATATTGATAGATTTGTCAATATAACGAGTTTCAGTTTTTTTGCATTTTTTTTCTTTTTCTTTTTTTAAGACAGGATCTCACTGTATAGCACAGGCTGGCCTTAAACAAATGTTCCTCCTGCCTTAACCTCCCAAGTGCTGGAATTACAGCTGTGAACCCCCATGCTCAGTTTTTTTCTATGTGTTTGTGTATTTGTTTATTTTTGGCTTGACCAGCTGCAGCTTACTTCATCATGTGCCTGAAGATGAGAGTTATAGCCCAGTATTTGGGCAGGCTGGTCATCTGGGTCCCTCGGCCTGCCTGCTGTGCCCTGCAACCTCTTCTCTGGTTATGCCTGATTCTGGTAGTATGTCTCCTTCCAGCACTAGTGGTGGTAGACCTGGGATGTTCTCTTAGTTTCTCTGTCAGTTATTTTCTCATTGCTAGGACAGAATACTCAACCAAGAGCAGGAACTGTGGCAGAGGGGTGGGGGAAGAAGAGGAGTAACTGGGGATTGAACCCACGGCCCTAAGCATGCTAGATAAGCAATCTACCACTGAGCTACATCTCTAGGCCTAAATACTGGTTTCTAATAGGTTTTGTAAAAGTTGGGTTTGCTTGTGATGGGGGAAAGAAGGAGCTTGAGAAAACAGGGGAAAGGAGACCAATGCAGTGGAACCAAACGAGAGAGGCACCGTAAAAAGAAAAGCAGTCACTAGAGAATGACTAGATGGAAGTGGCTAAGATGTAGATACGGAAAGGCCTAGAAATGCAAGAAATATTTGTATGCACGCACATGTGTGCGCACACACACATGTGTGAATATGTATACATGATGCTTGTAAAGTATAAGGACTTGGGGACTTGGAATACAAGCTCTACTGGTCAAGCATAGCCTTTTGGCCTGATGGTCAATAGCTGGCCCATTCAAATATGGTCAAGGGCTTTTAAGCTTTTAAAGATTACGACCATCATTTATCAGATTATTAATTTTTTAGATATGTCACCATATTCTCTAGTAATCTAAACATTTTCTTTGATAAAGTTAAGGGGAGCTTATAGGTCAAGGTTTGGGTTACATTTAACAAATCTGTAACCCAAATGTGACTTGAGAAATCAGTTAGTGGTATTCCTTTGAGATCGTTTCACAGAGAATGCTAGTACTAGTCCTGCCTGTAGTCGTTTGTGTGCAGAAGCTGTTCATTTTAAAACTCTGAAGGGGAAAAAAAGTATTGAAGAGGCTGGAGAGATGGCTTAGTGGTTAAGGTTCTTTCTTGGAAAGCCTGCCAGCCTAGGCTTGATTCCCTAGCACCCGTACAAAGCTAAATGCACAAAGTGGCACATGTGTCTGGAGTTCGTTTACAGGGGTAGGAGGCTCTGGGGTGCCTATATTCACTCTTTCTGCCTGCTTCTCTGACCTCTCTCTCTCCTCTCTCTCTCTCTCTTTCTCTCTCTCTCAAATGAATAAATGAATAGAAAATTTTTTTTCAAACACTGAAATCCAATATAATATAATCTCTGTCTAACAGAAAGAAATGGTAATTGTCAGTTGAATGAAAAACTGTTAAGCATCACAGTTGTGAACACTGTGTAGTAATGAAAGAAAATCTTGTGGTAAGTGAAGAAGCAAACAGAGTACATTTGCTAAATACCATGGTTATAACTAAAAATGTACATAAGAGAAATAGTGTAAAATGCCCAGTATTTCTGTAAGAAAGACACATGAACATCTTAGGAGAAGTAGAAAGTTCTGCATTGGGAGAGAGACTTCAGGAGCAAGCATATGTATAGGAGAACATTTTTTTTGTTTTATAATTGAAAAATAATAGAATTATACAAGAGAATTACTTCAATTTCATTTTATTTACTGTTCCTAAAATACATACTATGATTATACATCTAGTATTATAAGTGGAAGAAATTTTGTTACTTAAAAAGACAAGGACTGGGCTGGAGAGATGGTTCAATGGTTAAGGAAATTGCCTATGAAGCAGAAGCAGTTCCCCGGTGCCCGTGTAAAGCCAAATGCACCAGGTGGTACATGCTTCTGGAATTTATTTGCTGTGGCTGGAGGCCTTGGCACACCCATATACTCTCTCACTCTCTCTGTCTCACTCTCTCAAATAAATAAAAATTTTAAAAAGACAAGGACTTACTAACTGGCAAGAATCTAACAAAATATTAATCTTAAAAATTACAGCTAGCCAGGCGTGGTGGCACACGCCTTTAATCCCAGCACTCGGGAGTCAGAGGTAGGAGGATTGCCATGAGTTCAAGGCCACCCTTAGACTACAGAGTGAATTCCAGGTCAGCCTGGGCTAGAGTGAGACCCTACCTCAAAAAAACAAACAAAAAAATTACAGCCAGGCTAATCCCAACCCTGTGGAGGCAGAGGTAGGATCGCAGAGGTAGGATCGCTATGAGTTCAAGGCCAGCCTAGAACTACAAAGTGAGTTCCAGGTCAGCCTGGGCTAAAGTGAGACCCTACCTCTGAAAAAAAAAAGAGAAAAATAGCAATTGAGTCTTAAAAAAAAAAAAAAAAGCCAGGCGTGGTGACACACACCTTTAATCCCAGCACTCAGGAGGCAGAGGTAGGAGGATCACCATGAGTTTGAGGACATTCTGAGACTACACAGTGAATTCCAGGTCAGCCTGGGCTATAGCAAGACCCTGCCTTGAAAAACAAAAACAAAAACACAAGCTCTGAGTCTGGAATCATAATGTGCATTTCCCTATGGAATATCTTTTCACTTCTTCCCACCTGCTACCTAAACCAAGACTTGAAAGAAAAATGCAAATTTTAAGGCTGTGGAAATTGGCCATGTTTCCCATATTCAACAGGAATAATTCTACAGAATCCTCACCCTCCTTGAGTAGGTCAGAATGCAGTCAGCTTTCTCATTATTGCACAAAGAGCCTGACCAAAAGCAACCTATTTGGAAGAAAGGGTTTATATTGACTTACAGACTTGAGGGGAAGCTCTATGATGGCAGAGAAAACAATGGCATGAGCACAGGATGGACATCACCTCCTGGCCAACATCAGATGGACAACAGCAACAGGAGAGTGTGCCAAACACCAGCAAGGGAAAGCTGGCTATAACTCCCATAAGCCTGCCCCTAACAACACACCTCCAACAAGGGTCCAGTTCCCAAATTGCCATCAGCTGGGGATCAAGCATTCAGAACACAAGTTTATGGGGGACACCCGAATCAAAGCACCACAGTAGGTAACTGATAGTGTCTGGACAACTAAAATATGTTTTTATTCAGGCTGGGGAGATGTCTCAGCAGTTAAAGGTGCTTGCTTGTAAAGCCCACCAGCCCAGGTTCTGTTCCACAGTACCCATGTAAAACCAGATGAACAAAGTAGCACATGCAGCTGGTTCATTTTTGCTACAGCAAGAGGCCCTCACTCGTTCTTGTTCTCTCTCTCTCTCTCTCTCTCTCTCTCTCTCTCCCTCCCTCCCTCCCTCCCTCCCTCCCTCTCCCTCTCCCTCTCCCTCTCCCTCTCCCTCTCCCTGTTCACAAATAAAAATATATCACAAATAAAAATATTTAAAATATTTCAATCACAATTTCATTGCATCTTAGTAGGGTAGAAATCCTAAATGAGGATGTTATGATGATTTGAATAATAATCCTCATGTCTAAGTCCTATCTACCACCTGATTCATCAAACTTTTGGTTTCCTTTCTATATGAAAAAGCCAATTTTGTGCAGTTGTTTGCTTTATCTTAGTTCTTGGTGTGTGCAAGATGTGTGTGTGTGTGTATGTGTGTGTGTGTGTGTGTTTGTGTGTTTTATGTGCCCAAAGAGAGTGCAAGTGTACACATGCCATGCTGTGCATGTGGAGGTTAGAGGACATCTTTGGGTCATTCCTCTCCATCTCATTTTGAGTCAGCATTCTCTCTGTCAGCATGCTAGGATTACAGAAGGCCTCCACAGCTCCTGGGAGATTCTCCTGTCTCTGCCTACACCATCTTGCTGTTAGCATGCTGGGATTTCAGAAGCCTTCCATGGCTTCTTGCCTTTTTACCTGGGGGCTGGGGAGGATTGTGCTCAGGCTTGAGCAGTGAACATTTGATCTCTGAGTCATCCCCTAGCCCTGCTCCATCTTAATTCTGAAAATTGAATTGTATTTGCTCTGTGACCCAATTTTTTTCTTAAAAGTGTCCAGTTTTTTGTTTTTGGTGTTTTTGTTTTTTGTTTTTTTTTTTTTTTTGGATACAGGGTCTCTTCATATCGTCCAGGCTGACCTCAGATTCACTGTTGTAGCTCAGGCTAGCCTGAAACTGTAGATCCTCCTGCCTCTGCCTCCTGAATGCTGGAATTATAGGCAAGTGCTTGGATTATAAGTATATGCCGCCATGCCAACCCAGAATTTATTCTTGACAACAATGTGTTAACAGCCTCTGTCATGGTTTAGCTTCTGACAGAAATGAAGATGGAAAAGAATTTTTTTCCTGTTGGAAGAGAAATTGCTGGAATTGTGTTAGATGGTAAGTTTGCAGATAGAAATATCTGTATTTTATAAAGTAAAAGAAATTTAATAATAGCTAACCAATTTACCAGTACATAAAATAATGTACACCCCTTTAATATAAACTTGAACTATATAAAAGTCCCAGCCACAGTGAGAAGAAGACCCTGAGCAGTGACAAAGAAGCACAAAACAGGATGTGTGACAATTGTAGAGTTTAATGTCACTAGAGCAGGAGTTGGGCAAAATACTAGGCAGCAGAGAAACTTCCATAAAAATTCTCAAGCTGGGCGTGGTGGTGCACGCCTTTAATCCCAGCACTCAGGAGGCAGAGTTAGGAGGATTGCCGTGAGTTCAAGGACACCCTGAGACTACATAGTGAATTCCAGGTCAGCCTGGGCTAGAGTGAGACCCTACCTCGAAAAACCAAAAAAAAAAAAAAAAATTCTCAGCCAAGGTCTGGAGAGATGGCTCAGTTGTTAAAGGCTCTTGGCTTGCAAAGCTTGATGGCTCAGGTTCAATTCTTCAGTACCCACATAAAGCCAAATGCACAAGGTTGTGTATGCATCTCTCTCTCTCTCTCTCTCTCTCTCTCTCTCTCTCTCTCTCTCTCTCTCTCTCTCTCTCTGCCTCTGTCTCTCAAATAAATAAAAATATTTTTTTAAAGCTTGGAGCTGGAAAGCCAGGCATGGTGGTGCACACCTTTAATCCCAGCACTCAGGAGGCAGAGGTAGGAGGATCTCCATGAGTTCAAGGACATTCTGAGACAACATAGTGAATTCCAGGTCATCCTGGACTAGAGTGAGACCCTACCTCAAAAAAAAAAAAAAAAGTTTGGGGCTGGAGAGATGGTTTAGCACTTAAGGCACTTAATTGCAAAGCCTAACGACCTGGGTTTGATTCCTCAGTACCCACATAAAGCCAGATGCACAATGTGGTGCATGCATCTGGAATTTGTTTGGAGGCTCTGATGCACCCATTCTCTCTTTGTCTCTCCTCCCCCCTCTCTCTCTTTCTCTCTCTCTCTCTCTCTCAGCAAATAAATAATATTTTTAATTCTCAGGCAAGGGTATAGCTCAGTGGTAAAGTACATAGCATGCACAAGACCATGGGTTCCATCTGCAAAACAAAAAGAGCATCTACTTGAACATATGGGAGAATAAAAGAACAATGGTATGAATGTGACCCATTCTCATAATTGAGATAAGAGGGTAGACAGAACAAGACCCTTGGTGAGCATTAGAAACCAGGTTGAAGTTCAGGAAATGATTGGAGTTGCTGTGTGAAGGTTAGATTTGAGGTGAACCTGTCCCTGCATAGGAAGACTGGTGGGGTTAGAGACCAATAGGCAAGAGATAGCCAAGACCTAATCTGGACAGTGGTGACAGACAGAGAAGAGGAATATAGTAAAGAATTACTGAGGAGATGACGGCAGCGGTGCTAATAAACTCACAACCTGAGAACAATGAAGGACATAGAGTTCAACTTCAGGCATGAATTTTTTCCACCAGTACGAAATGAAGAGGATCTAATCCAAGAGCTGATAATGAGTTCGCATTCATCCTTGTTTAGTTTAAGTACTTAAGTGATACTCACTGGCAATATCTACCAAGTCATTTCATGAGTCAGATCACGTGGATGTGAGGTCAGTGCAGGAAATCTTAATATTTGAGAGCTGTCAGCATGTAGATTGTTTTCGAAAATAATAAAGTTGATGAGCCAGGGAGCCAATAGAAATGGAGGAGCATCTTTCAGAATGCCAGTGTTCAAGGCATGACTAGAAAAGAGGCATGTGAAGGGAGCTAAGAAAATCATGAGTGATCCCAGGGAAAGAGAAAAGTGTTGTGTGTTAGAAGACAGAGGAATGAATAGAGGGGCTGGGGAGGCAACTCAGCTGTTACAGGTGCTTGGTTGCAAGTCAGATGCAAAGTGGTGCATGCATCCATAATCCCAATGCCCCACAGTGCCTACAGCTATGGGAGATGGCTAGGAAAATTTGGAAGCTCACAGCCAGCTAGACTGGTGCACATAAAGTGGCAAAAACTAAACAAGGGAGACCCTGCTTTAAGCAAAAAGGAGAAAAAGGACAAACACCCTGAGGATGGCCTCAGACCTCCACACGTGCTTTGGCACCTACACACCCATACACACCCACACAGCTAATTTAAAACTAAAAATAAAAGGGGGGGGACTAGGTCCTGGAGAAATGGCTTAGTGGTTAAGGCATTTGCCTACAAAGCAGAAGGACCCGAGTTCAATTCCCCAGTACCCACGTAAAGCCAGATGCATGTGTCTGGAGTTCATTTGCAGTGGCTAGAGGCCCTGGCATGCCCATACTCTCTCTCTTTCTCTCTCTGCCTTTTTCTCCACCTCACACTCTCTCTCAAATAAATAAAAAAAATTATTTTTGGTTTTTCAAGGTAGGGTCTCACTCTAGCCCAGGCTGACCTGGAATTCACTATGTAGTCTCAGGGTGGCCTCGAACTCACGGTGATCCTCCTACCTCTGCCTCCAGAGTGCTGGGATTAAAGGCGTGCACCACCACACCCGGCTTAAAATATTTTTTTAAAGAAGGAAGACTGCAGACATGAGTTACTCACCAAGTTTCAAAAGATGAGCTGAGACCTTTTTAGTATCAGAGCCAGCCACAATGCAGTACAAGGCAGTCTTAATTGCGAACTCTCTTCCTCCCTATAACTTTCACCCTGTATTTTTTGAACAAGAATACTCAAATGAGTTAGCTGATGGTAGAAGATTTTGCTGTATATGCAGAGAAGATAGAACAGTTCATATTTTTAAAGTTCCAAAAATTTCCTTGACATGAATATGAATATTTCCTAAATCAAAAGTAATTTTACATGTGACTTATCAGAATTCTCCATCATATTACTGAGATTCTGCAACTAAAATACTGATGAAAGACTGGTAGCCAAAGTGGGTGGCAGAAAACATCCATTAGTGAAAACTACAGAATTTTACTTCTCCCTGGTGTCAGCAACCCTGTGCCCTGAATTTGAAATGCTCTATTCTACCCTACAGTTCTTTTTTTAAAAATATTTTATCCATTTTCAAACAGAGAGAGAGAGAGAGAGAGAGAGAGAGAGAGAGAGAGAACCAGGGCTACCACCTTGTGGGTCTGGCTTATGTGGGTCCTGGGGAATTGAACCCAGGGCCTTAGGCACTGGAGGCAAGTGCCTTAACCGGCGAGCCATCTCTCCAGCCCTACCCTACAGTTCTTTAGACTTCCAAAGGTCTTTAAACTTCTTGGCCTTTTCTGAATGAGTCTTTTTATAAATATATGGATGCTTTGATTTGCTTTAATACTTAAGAATTACATTTAGTGGCCTTGTAGTATTAACTGTTGTTTTCTCCACTCTAGTTGGCAGCAAAGTCTCATTCTTCCAGCCTGAGGATGAAGTAGTGGGTAAGTAGTAGTTCATAAGTCCTGTCCACACCATCTGTTTTATTTTCATCTCCTTTTGTGATAGATAATTCTTAATGCTCACCATGACCTGACTTATATTAGAACAGTTTCCTGAGCTAAGGACTATCTTAGGGGTAGAGTGCCTCATGCACAAGGTCCTGTGTTTGATCACAACACTCCAGAATTGAAATAAGAATGTTTTCTTGGTGGTTAGAATTTGCTCTCAGATGTCCATTGATAAATAAGACTGGGAATTGGCTGTCAAGTAGAAGAACATTTAAAGCCTGAAAATATTTAGCTATAGCACAATTTTTTTTAGAAAGATGACCATAGTTGACGCTATGCTTATGTAGTGCTTTCCTAGTTGGTGTCCAGCCTGACCAGACTGATGTTCTAGAAAAAAGGAAAGTCACAGTCCTGTGCTTGATGACTGTAGACCCACTGGGCCATATAGAACCTCTATTCTCCAGTGTGCATAGAGCTCGCCTGCTACTCTGAGAAAACTAAAATTCACGTGAAATAATTTGTTGTTATTTTTAAATCAGTAATTACTGCAATATTTGAACAAACATGTATTATGCTTATAATCTGAGGCACTCCAACACATGTAGGGTATCTCTTTTCTAATAGTCTTTGAAATTTTCCTTATCTTTATGAAAGATAGGCATATAAACTTAGAAAATGCTTAGCCTACTGAATTTACATAGGGTTGCTTGCATGAACATCGTTTTGGGTTATTTACCAGAGCATGGGCTACTTACCAGTGGCTTACTACTGAAGAAAATATCTCCCCCTCTCCTGTAACCATTAACTATCAATAACTTCTGAGACATGGTGGCCTCATGAGATCCTCTACTGTCCATGAACAGATGTTGATGGGTCCAGGTAATGACAGCCACTGTGAGCTCATGAATGCAACGGCCATGTCACATCCAGATGACAGTGTTCCACAGCACTCCTCCCTATCCCCTGGCTCTAACATTCTTTTCTCCCCCTTTTCCCAGTGTTCCCTAAGCTTAGAGGGGCAATATAGACAGATATTCCATTTACCACTGAACACTCAACAGTCAGTCACTCTCAGCACATTGACGGATTCAAGTCTTCCTAGCAATCACTGCCAATTGCACAAAGAAATTTCTCCAATCAGAGCTGAGAGCAGTACTAAAGTAGTGGTTTCAGTTCTAGGGTCAAAGCCCTTCCGTGCCATAGGCTTTTGACTAAGCTTTTAGTCATAAATCCATTCAGTCATAAATCCATTCCTGTGGAGCCAGAAAGAAGTTGGTTACCCCCATATCAGTCATGCCATTATTGCACCAGTGAGCACATCTTACCTGGTTGTTCATTTGTATAGCATGCAGATTCCACCTCTGGGTAAGACTGGTGATGCCTTTCTCCCCACCTCCCCAGCAGCTTACATAGAACCTTCTGGTACTATGAAAACTATCCCAGATAGAGAAAGCTTCTAGCTCAGTTCCAGCTTAGTTTTTCTTTTTCCTATAACCCAAGCACATGATGTTATCAACAGTAGGGTCTTATGGTCTAGTTCTGATGGGCAACCAAGATAATGGTAATAATCTGTAGTGTTTTAGGGATCTCAGGGGCATCTCTGACCAACAACTCTCTAGTAGGTATGCCACCCTTGGCACTAGGATTTCCCTCAAGTATTTTCTGAAAAATTGATAATTTCATTCATTTTCATCTACCCATGAAGTCAATGACCTATATATTATTTAAGATTCTTTTTGTAAGAGAACAGAAATAAAACCTGATTTAGCCGGGCATGGTGGCACACGCCTTTAATCCCAGCACTTGGGAGGCAGAGGTAAGAGGATCACCATGAGTTCAAGGCCAGCCTGAGACTACATAGTGAATTCCAGGTCAGCCTGGGCTAGAGTGAGACCCTACCTCAAAAAACAAACAAATAAACCAAAAAAAAAAAAAAAAAAAAAAAAAACCCTGACTTAGAGGAAAATAAAATTTTATTAGAAATATACCAATTTATCATATGGAGCCAAACTGTGGAAAAGTAACTATTTTTTAGGAACAATTTTAACTAGGAGCCCAGGTGCCCCCCAACAATTGGCTTGCCATTATCTGTATATAACTCAGAAATGAAAAAAAGAAGGTGATATCGTGGGTATCATAGTGTCCATACCAGAAAAGGTGCATACAGTTCCCTTCCTTATTTCTTTCATATCTTTCTTTCTCACACTGAAATCCTCCTGTCATTCCACAAGTACATTTCATTAGGAATTATGCTTTTTTGAATGCTTTAACTTAAACATCCTCTTTTAATTTTTAGGAATTTTGCCCTTGGACTCTGAAGACCCTGGACTTTGTGAAGTTATTAGAGTACATGAGCATTACCTGGGTATGTGGCCACTGAGTCTTTTGAAATTTATGTAAGTCTTTGTAGATATGTTGGTCTTTCATGTGAATATTTCTAGCTTATAATTACTTATAAAATTGATATTCAGCTGGGCATGGTGGTACACGCCTTTAACCCCAGTAGTCAGTAGGCAGAGATAGAAGGATTGCTGTGAGTTCAAGGCCACCATGAGACTACATAGTGAATTCCAGGTCAACCTGGGTTAGAGTGAGACCTTACAAAAAAAAAAAATTCAGACTAAACTAGACTAAAATAGACCTACACATTTTACTAATATTGCTGTGACAAGAACTTTGAAAGGTATTTTATTTTATTGAGTCTGAAATTATAACCAAAATTTTAAAATTTTTGCTGTTGCTTTTTAATTTTTTTTTTTTTTTTTTTGGTTTTTCGAGGTAGGGTCTCACTCTAGCCCAGGCTGACCTGGAATTCACTATGGAGTCTCAGGGTGGCCTTGAACTCACGGCAATCCTCCTACCTCTGCCTCCCGAGTGCTGGGATTAAAGGCGTGCGCCACCACACCCGGCTTTAAATTTTATTTATTGACAATTTTTATGCATGTATATAATGTATTTTAATCATATTTACTTCCCATTCTCTTTTGTCCCCCTCCCCTTACTATTGCACCCCTCCCTCTTCCTAAATAGTCCCGATTTTGTATTTTGGAAGCAGGGTCTCACTGTAGCCCAGGCTGACCTGAACTCACTGTGTATTCCAGGCCACAATCTTCCTACCTCAGTCTCCCAAGTGCTAGGATTAAAGGCCTTCACCACCACTGAATTTAATTAAGGTTCCTTGCATGACCATGGGGCTAATATACCAGGGCACAGGCAATTTACCAGTGGCTCACTGCTGAATGAACTCTCTCCCCCCTCTTCAGTAACTATTAACTGCCAGTAACTCCTCAGGGATCCTCCACCATCCATGACCAAATGTTGATGGGTCCAATCTTGTGCAACCATTGTGAGAATGTCCCCAGTCTTTGCTTCTTACATTGTTTCCTCCTCCTCTTCCTCAGTGTTCTCTGAGCCTTGGAGGGGGTGATATAGATTGATGTCCCACTTAGCCCTGAGTACTTAACAGTCATTTATCCTTAATACTAGTTTTGAGTCTCCCCTGTAGTAACAACCAATTGCAAAAGTAATCTTCTTGACCAAAGCTGAGAGCAGTACCATCTATGGACATGAACATAAATATTTAGAAAGCAGTTTGATTGGCACAACATGCCCATTTAGCTAAACAGCAGTAGTGACTTTCCTCCTTGGGCTGAAGACCTTCCCAGCCATGGGCTTTTGACTACGTTTCCCATATCAGTCATGAACTCCCTCTCATGGAGTGGGCCGCAGATCAGATCAGAAGCCAGTTGGTTACCTACCCCTAGCAGTCAGGTCACTGTTGCACATTTTGCCTGCAGATCCTCTGCTGGTTAAGATTGTTGATGCCTTCTGTCCTTCAGCAGCTTGCATAGCACCTTTATAGCACTATCAAAGCTAGCAAGGGAGAGAGAGGATGCTTCTAGCTCAGTTCCAGCTTGATTTCTTGTGTCTAAAACCAATGCTTGCACTGCCTTCAGCAATATCTCTTGGCTTGTGTGTGTGTTTGTGTGTGATGGTTCAGTCTTAGGAATTACTCCCAGGACCTCAAGAATGCTAGCAAGTACTCTACCATCAAAGTGTTGGTTATTGGTTAAAATAAAAAATATACATCTAATATTTATATAACATCTAGATAGTACTTGTGGGATATAAGGCAGAAACTCATTAAGAATACTTCTCTTTGGTTTCTTTTTTTTTCTTTTTTTTGGTTTTTCGAGGTAGGGTCTCACTCTAGTCCAGGCTGACCTGGAATTCACTATGTAGTTTCAGGGTGGCCTTGAACTCCCGGCAATCCTCCTACCTCTGCCTCCAGAGTGCTGGGATTAAAGGCGTGCACCACCAGGCCCGGCTGTTAATATTTTTTGATCAGTGTACATTTTTAATTTTATGGTAAATTACATTTTTAATATTTACATTTACACACACTTTCTAAAGTCACAATAATAAGACTGTCACCTAAGTAATCAAAGAAAACTAGCATTAGAGCATTTGCTTATCATATGAAATGCCCTGGGTTCAATCCCCAGCATAGTAAATATCAGAATATCAATACAGTAAATAAACTACCATTAAATTATTTTTTTAAAAAACTACACTAAAAAGCAGGCTTGGTGATATATAATCTTGGTGCTTGCTACCCAGGAGGATTAGTTCCTTTCATTTCAATTAAGTCTGTTCCTTCACCAAACCAAAGAGCAAGACTCCATATGACCTTTCATATCTAATCCTGTTGAATACATTTGAATTACATTGAAATATCAGTGAAAGAGTTCAAAAATTGAATAAATTCTTCTAGCTCTTTTCTGCTTTCAATTCTTAAGCCATTCGGGCTGGAGAGACAGCTCAGCAGTTAAGGCACTTGCCTCCAGTGCCTAAGGCTCCTGGTTCAATTCCCCAGTACCCACATAAGCCAGACCCACAAGGTGGTGACCCTGGTTCTCTATCTATCTCTCTTTCTCTGTATCTCTCTGCTTGAAAATGAATAAAGAAAATATTTTTAAGACATTCTTAAGCCATTCAGTCAAACACAAAAATAATTTCCCCTTTCATTCAAAATTTGACACACATTTTCAGCACTGTCCTTTCATTCTTTATGACCAAAACTGAAAAAAAAATGATGGAATGTTCATTCTTAGCTTATTGTTGATCCACATGTGTCAGTATTTTATTTGTTTAATTTTATTAACATAATAACTGTTGTCCATCTAATATAAAAACAAGGATACTGACCGTCTTTAGAAGCTTGAGAATCATAAGTGTAGTTGTATTAACTTGTATGTTTTTTTGCCTTGTTTTTAATATATATATTTATTTATTTATTTATTTGAGAGAGAGTAAGAAAGAGGCAGACAGAGAAAGAGAGAATAGGCACACCAGGCCTCCAGCCACTGTAAACAAACTCCAGATACTTGCGCCACCTTGTGCATCTGGTTTTCTGTGGGCACTGGGGAATCGAACTCTGGTCCTTCTGCTGTGCAGGTAAACACCTTAACCACTAAGCCATCTCTCCAGCCCTGCCTTGTATGTTTTTTGAAGGGCTGCATGAATAATACATATGCATATGATTGGTTTATGTGTATGCTTAGAAATGCATATACATGTGTATATATTAACAGACATACACATTTTTTCTTTTCTCTTTTTTTTTTCTTCTTTCTGATATAGGGTCTCACTATGTTATCCAAGCTGGTCCTCAGACTTAAAATCCTCTTACTACCTCAGCCTCCCAAGTGCTAGGATTATGAAATTTTGATAAAACATAGTAGACCTCATACTATAGGAGATGTCCCCTACTAAGAGACCATATAAGTACATTGTATACGTATGAACATGAACAGTTAGAAGAGATAGACTTTAGAGTCCCATATTCACCTTATTACATATGTGGCCTTAGGCAGATTAATTCTTTTTCTACACCCCACTTCATAATCAGTTAAAATCAAGAGGCTAGATATCGGGTAGAAAAAAACAAACTCAAAGTCAGCTTCTCCTAGTGTATACTCTTTTTTTAAATATTTTATTTATTTATTTGAGAGAGAGAGAGAGAGAGAGAGGCAGAGAGAGACAGAGAGAATGGGCACAACAGGGCCTCCAGCCACTGCAAATGAACTCCAGACACATGCGCCCTCTTGTGCATCTGGCTTTACATGGGCACTGGGGAATCGAATTCAGGTCCTTCTGCATTGCAGGCAAATGCCTTAACCGCTAAGCCATCTCTTCAGCCCTATACTCTTTTTGTAATATGCCATTTTTGCTTATTTGCACATGTGTGCTATGTAAGTGTGCATGGGCGTACCTGAGCCTCTTGCTGCTGCTAATGAATAACAGACTCTTGTGTCACTTTTTGTGTCCAGCTTATGTGGATGGCTTGGAATTAAACCTAGACTGGAAGGTTTTTCAAGCAAGCACCTTTCACCTCTGAGCCATCTTCCCAGGCCCCTTTATACTCACATGCGCTCATACACACAGCTCCCTGCTAAGATGACTGTACTCACATGTGCTCATACACACAGCTCCCTGCTAATATGCATGCAGGGTGTCTGTGGATGCCTCCTTACAGCAAGCAACCAGTTCTATGGTAGGCGCAGCTGGACACACTATAGATCCCATTTTTTTCTCACGCTCTCCATTGGAAATAGCATCAGATGTCACATACTGAGGGCTCAGTCCCACCAGACAGCCTTTATTTCAGACACTAATCACATGTTTGGGCCTTAAGAACTTCTTACAGGCCAGTTCCAATTTTGGGTTCCACCTTTAGACTTAATTAATATGTCAGAATGGCTAACCGAACTCAGGTTACCACATCTGCTGCTTTACTGTACATATTTTAAAGGATATAAATAAGCATCTAAATGCCGGGCATTGTGGCGCACGCCTTTAATCCCAGCACTCGGGAGGCAGAAGTAAGAGGATCACCATGAGTTCAAGGCCACCCTGAGATAGTGAATTCCAGGTCAGCCTGGGCTAGAGTGAGACCCTACCTCGAAAAACAACAACAACAAAAAAGCATCTAAATGGGCAAGGTCTAGAAGGGTCTGGACCACAAGAGGGTCTGTCCTCTTGCCTTGGTTGTCAACCCTCCTGATGGTGGATGACTTCTTGTTCACCGTCCTGCAAGTCCACAAGTGTCCAGAATCTCTCTCTGGTCCCTTTCAAGGATTTGTTTTTTACTTTGCTCTATGGGGTTTCCATTGTTTGGTGAGACAGAGTCCTGTGTGGTCCAGACAGGTCTCAAACTTGCTGTATGATTGAGGCTGGCCTTGAACTCCTGATCCTGTTAACTCAGCTTCCCATGTGCTAGAGTTTATAGGCTCAGTTCCCTTTTGGATTATGGAAACTTGGTTACTGTAGGTATGATTAAGGCATGGACAACTGTGTAGAAATGTGAATGGACAAAAAATACATTACCTGCTGGGCATGGTGGTGCACGCCTTTAATCCCAGCACTCAGGAGGCAGAGGTAGGAGGATTGCAGTGAGTTTGAGGCCACCCTGAGACTACACAGTGAATTCTAGGTCAGCCTGGGCTAGAGTGAGACCCTACCTCAAAAAACCAAAAAATAATAATAATAATAATCTTAATAGAGGAGTGGAAAACCCCGGATACTGTTCAGAATCTTGCTGGCAGCATTCCTTCATCTGGGCGACAGGGCCCCTTTTGAATGGAGGTCTCTACATCTATTAGCAGACAAGGTGTGCCAGAGAATTTCTTTACAGTTAGTTCAGCTCCAAGACTGAAAAGTAGATCAGAGTACATTTTAAAAAAATATTTTATTTATTTATTTTTCAAGCAGAGAGATACAGAGAGAGAGAGCGCGCACTAGGGTCTGGCTTATGTGGGTACTATGTAGGTACTGGGGAATTGAACTCGGGGCCTTAGGCACTGGAGGCAAGTGCCTTAACCACTGAGTCCTCTCTCCAGCCCCAGAGTACATTTTTTTAAAGTGTCAGGGTTTTTTTTTTTTAATACTTTTATTTATTTGCAAGGAGAGAGAGAATGTCCACCAAGGCCTCTAGCCTTTTTGCATCTGGCTTTACATGGGTACTGGGTAATTGAACCTGGGTCGTTAGGCATTGCAGGCAAGTGCCTTAAAGACTGAGCCATCACTCCAGCCCTAGAGTACATTTTTAATTTCTCTTGACTTTCCCGAGGAAAGAACAACTATAGTTTTTGTGGACTTTTTTTGGGGGGGCGAGCACGTGAAGCAAGAGAAAGAGAGAGAAACTGTGCTTTCTGAAGCCTGCTTCTGAGGCTGAAGGACCCAGAATTAGGAAAGACTATCTTAGCTTCACTGCTCAGTAACAAGAACAAAAGATAAAATACTTTAACAAAAGATATCCTTATTCTGTTCATTCAGAAAATAACAAAGGCTGTAGGGGTTATGACCAGGAACCAAGGATAAAAATGAAAATATATCACACACAGCTATTTTAAAGAGTTTCCTAGGAAATCATGTGTGTTATCACATTGATTCTGTTTTCATTCCCAGCTCATCTTGAATGCTTGGCTTCCCCACTAGGGGGCATTAGTGTCTTGTTGATGCACTGCTAACTGCCCTGTGACGGGTCTGTGCACAGCTGTTGCCATTAGTGGTAATACACCGGAAGGAACTGGTGAATCTGTGAAAAGTATAATAAATTGGCTAGAGATAAAAGAGGATTGGGGCTGGGGAGAGGACTCAGTGGTTAAAGGTGCTTGCTTACAAAGCCTGCTGGCCTGGATTTCAATTCCCTAGCAGCCTATGTTAAAGTTGGATGGGCAGTCATTTGCAGTAAGAAACCCTGGTGTCTCCATACACACACACACACACACACACACACACACACACACACACACACACACACGCATGCACATGCTTTTTTTAAAGAAAGAAAGAAATATGTATGTGATGATACATGCCTTTGGTTTCAGCACTTGGGAGACAAAAATAGGAAGATCTCTGTGAGTTTGTGCCCAGCCTGGGGCTACAAAATGAATTCCACAACAGCCTAGGCTAAAATGAGACCATTCCTCAAAAAAAAAAAAAAAAAAAAAAAAAAAAAAAAAAAAAAAAAAAAAAAAAAAAAAAAAAAAAAAAAAAAAAAAAAAAAAAAAAAAAAAAAAAAAAAAAAAAAAAAAAAAAAAAAAAAAAAAAAAAAAAAAAAGGAAACACTTCAATAGTCACTTCATAAAGGGAATTTAGAAGGCTAGCAAACCTGGGAAGATACTCAGAAGTCTAGTAGTCTGGGAAACAAATTAAAATCAGAGTCAGACCCTATTACTCACCTACATGATAAGTTAAAATGCATAAACTGATAATGCCAATGGTTGCCAAAGGCAACAGCAACAGCTCATAGCTTTGGAAAAGTGAATTGATAAGAAGTGTTGTGGATGCACTAAAGCCAGCAGTAGCACATTCTAGGCCCTGGGATTTCCCCTCCAAAATACATACCTTAGCCTCATGGTTCTAATTGCCAAACCCTGGAAACATCACAGTGCCCTTCAGCTGAAGAACAGCCAGAAGTGTTTCCACATGGCCCAGTGCCATAAAGGGGCAAAGACGAAATTCCTGCAACAGCCTTCCAAATTAAAGAGCACAAAACTGATGTATTTTAAAAACATAATGTGGGCTGGAGACATGGGTCAGCGGTTAAGGCACTTGCCTCCAGTGCCTAAGGCCCCAGGTTCAATTCCCCAGTACCCAGTACCCATATAAGCCAGACCCACAAGGAGGTGGCCCTGGTGCGTGCTCTCTCTCTCTCTGTCTCTCTCTCTCTGTCTCTCTCTCTCTCTCTCCCTCCCTCCCTCCCTCCCTCCCTCTTTCTCCCTCTCTCTGTGTATCTCTCTGCTTGAAAATGAATAAATAAAATATAGAAAAAACAAAGAAGCTAAAAAAGCATAATGTGAAACAAAAGACATAGGGCATGGTTCACATAGATAAAGTTCACGATCAGGCAAAACTAACTAATACTGTTTATACTTGCGAGATACGGTATAAAAATGAGAAACTAAGTGAGAACGATGCAAAGAGGCTGGTGAGATGATGGCTGTGTGCTGTTTCCACCAGGAAGGTGGCTACTCGCCTGTATGTTTTATATTCATTCATGCAACTCTGCTTTATGTCTCATGTACTTTTCTGATCTATTTTATTTCACAACAAATGTTTAAAAACACTTGCACTAGTTTCTGTCTTGAGAATGGATTATACCTGGGCAAGAATAGTAATGGGAGGCTGGAGAGATGGCTCAATGATTAAGGCACTTGCCTGCAAAGCCTAATAACCCAGGTTTGATTCCTCAGTACCCATGTAAAGCCAGATGCACAAAGTGGCACATGCATCTGGCATTCATTTGCAGTGGCTGGAGGCCCTGGTGCGCCCATTCTCTTTGTCTGTCTGTCTGTCTCTCTTTATCTCTTTCTCTGCTTGCAAGTAAATAAATAAATATGTTTTTTTAAAAAGAATAGAAATGGGAAACTATAATGGGAAGTGATACATAACTGTGGAGGCTGGGCCCAGGGCCATGCCATGATGGCCAAGATAAAACAAAATAGAACCGAGAGGTGGTACTAAGGAGACTTGCTCATGAGTTGTTTCCTCTTCTTCTTTGTGGCAGTTCATAAACCAGAAAAAGTTACATGGACAGAAGCTGCTGGAACCATTCGGGATGGAGTACGAGCCTACACAGCTCTGCATTATCTCTCTCATCTCTCTCCTGGAAAATCAGTGCTGATAATGGATGGAGCAAGTGTAGGTGTCTGTGATTTTGTTAGAAAATAGGCCAACAGAAGGTAGGGTCTCACTCTAGCCCATGCTGTCCTGGAACTCTCTGTAGTCCCAGTCTGGCCTTGAACTCACAGTGATCCTCCTACCTCTGCTTCCCCAGTGCTGGGATTAAAGGCATGTACCACCATGCCCAGCCTGCAAATGAAATTCTTTGCTAATTATTAGATTTCCAACCTCCTATTTTGTCCACATAAGCAGCTTTTATCAACATGAAATGGAAGTTAGACTTAGTATGGCTATTTTCTAAATAGTTTGAATCTGCCAGTAAGTTAAAAAGCAGGCAAGCTGTTTTTGTATTTTTTGTTTTTGTTTTTTTTTGTTTTTTTTCTTTTCATTTTTTTTTTTTTCTGTCCAGTGGTGGTGATCACACCCAGCTTTGTGCACACTGGGCAGAAATGTCTTAATTTTTTACTTTAGCCTGACGTCTAACAGCAGGTATGTCCCTGAGCTTACCCATGGTTCCAAAGAGATGAAACTTTTGAAAAGCTTTGACCTTTAAAGAGAGGTAGCTAGATTCCCACAGGTCCAAGATAGTTTGCTTAGGCCATCTAGCTAACAAGGCCCTTATGGGCCCATTATTGTCTTTCCATGGCTATGTTTCTGAATATGGTCACCATCCTTGAAAGTGTGTGTTGTGTCAGGTAGAAGAGCATACAGCTCTTGTACCACACCTTTTGAAGAAGAAATCAGTCAAGTAATCTTGCCCATACCGTTTCTTCTTCTATCACATAACATTTTAAAATAAAGTAACTAAAGAATGATACATTTTTAAACTGGCTGTATGTGTTAACCCATTGCATATATATTTCCACACAGGCCTTTGGCACAATAGCCATTCAATTAGCACACCACAGAGGAGCCAAAGTGATTTCAACAGCATGTAGCCTGGAAGACAAGCAATGCCTTGAAAGACTTAGGCCATCTATAGGTGGGTTACATTACTCGGACTATTTAAAACATGACATTTCACAGGGAAATTGAAAACTATACTTGTAAACCAGGCATGGCGTCACTTGCCTGTAATTGCAATAGTCAGAAGGCTAAGGCAGAATAATCATGAGTTTGAGGCTAGCCTGAGCTACACAGTGAAACCTTATGTCAAAAATTTTAAGGGCTAGAGATATGTCTCAGTGGCTAAAGGCACTTACAAAGCCTGACAGCCAGGGTTCAACTTTCCAGTACCCACGTAAAGCCAGATGCACAAAGTGGTACCTTTGTCTAGAGTTTATTTGAAGTGGCTAGAGGCCATGGATGCCTCCCCATCCCCCCCCCAAAAAAAAAACACTTTAAATAGGTCTATTTAGATGGCTCAGTGAGCAAAGTGCTTGCTGCACAGGCAGGAGGACCTGGGTTCAGATCCCTAGAAGGCTCGTAAATCTGAATGCAGTATTGAGCATGTCTAATCCCAGAGCTTCCACAGTGAGAGAGGAAACAGAGAATCCCTGGAAGATGGCGGGCCAGCTAGCCTAAAAAACAACAAAGAGACCCTGTTTTAAATAAGGTGGAAGGCAAGAATAAACACCCAAAATGGTCCTCTGGCCTTCACGTATGTGCCACACTAACACACATAAATACATAAAACAAACTGCTGCTACAATAAAGCACAGAATCCCAAATGAAAATAAGTTTTAACATATGCTTACTGTGCTTAATACAAATTTACTTAAGTGATAATTTAATTGCTGATGCTTCTTACTGCTGGTTTTTCTTGTTTTTTATGGTGCTTGGGCTCAAACCCAGGGCCTTTGCATGCTAGGCAAGTGCATTACCACTGGAGCTACATCTCCAGCCTCGTGTAAGATTTTTAAACCTACTTCTGTTTCTTCTGTTTTTTTCTTCTTTGTCCTATTGTTACCAACTTAACCAACTTTGAATTAAGTAAACTTTGACACAATTTAGAAAATGTTTGGTTTTAGCCAATAAATCAATTTATTTTCCATCATTTTGTGTGTGTTTCTCAACCTTTCTTACCCCATGATGTGCCTCTAATGTTATCTCTTCTCTGTAATACACTGAAAAAGCAGATGGTCCCTGCACATATAGACACAGTTGGGTCACATATAGCCTGAAATGAACAGGACATGGTGGAGGCCGCTGAGCACTTGACCAGATGGAGCCTATGCAAAAGGCAGTGAGTGTAGAGAAAGGAAGAGAGACTGAAACAAAGTGAAGAAAAAAATAGATGAGATGATCGTATTCATTGAAGAACAGACAAAAAGAAAGGAATTCTTACAAGTTAATGTGTTTTTCTCATTAAGTACTGTTGGACAACTTCATTGAAGGACCAGGAAATAGCTTCTGAGAGAATCAGCTTCTCCAGGAATAAATATATAACAACTAGATAAAAACGGCTGGGATTTGAACCCAGGTCTATGTAACATTAAAGCTCATGTTCTTCCCATTGTTGTATTTTGCATCTGGCAAGATAATCAAGAAATGGGGGCTTGGGAGATGGCTCAGTGGTTAAGGCACTCGCCTGCAATGCCTAACGACCACGGTTTGATTGCCCAGTACCCACATAAAGCCAGATGCACAGTGATGCATGCATCTGGAGTTCCCTTGCAGTGGCTGGAAGCCCTGGTGCACCCATTCTCATTCTCTCTTTCTCTCTCTCTCCTTGCAAATAAATATTAAAAAAATAATAAATGGGAAGAAAATAATACAGGGGCTAGGGGAGAAAAAAATGACATATTTTGAAAAAAGAATGGAGGGCTGGGGGTGTACTTCAATGGTAGAACACTGTCTAGCTTTTACATAAGGCCCTAGGTTCCATCCCCAGCACATAGAGAGAAGGAGGAAATAAAAGAGAAAGTCATCATAATAGTATTCCTGAGAGGTTTCCTACCGCTTAATTCTGACCTTTCTAGAATGCTTTAATCCTCTTACCTAGTACACCCTAGTCTCCCCCCCAAAAAAAAAAATAATCCAGATTACTTATATTGCTAGTCTGAAAAACTCTGAGACAAATTCCCTTCAACAAGGTGCTAAAAATATTAGATGAAATATAGGTATGTTCTTACTAATTCCAGTTCTGAGAATTTTTCAACTCAGTATATTTCTGTGTCTTAATATAATTAGGCTTTTTTAAAAAGTTTTTATGGTTTATTTATTTATTCATTTTGGTTTTCGAGGTAGGGTCTCACTCTAGTCCAGGCTGACCTGGAATTCACTGGAGTCTCAGGGTGGTGGCCTTGGACTCATGGTGGTCCTTCTACCTCTGCCTCCCAAGTGCTGGAATTAAAGGCATGCGCCATCACGCCCGGCTTTTATGTTTTTAATTTTTTTTTTTTTAAGGTAGGGTCTTGCCCTAGTCCAGATGACCTGAATTCACTATGTAGTCTCAGGTGGTGTCAAACTCATGACTACCCTCCTACCTCTGCCTCCCCAAGTGCTAGGATTAAAGGTGTGCACCACCACACCTGGCTATTTATTTATTTATTTATGAGAGAAAGAATAATAGAGTAGGGGCATGCCATAGCCTTTTGCCACTGTAAACAAACTCCAGACACATGCACCACATTGTGCATCTGACTTTATTGTGAGTACTGGGGAATAAAATCTGGGCTGTCAGGCTTTGTAAACAAGTGCCTTTAACCACTGAGCCATCTCCCCAGCCCATATAGTTTTTCTATTGATATACTTCAAAGGTTAGGGATGCAACTAAGTAGTAGAACCCATGGCTGTCATACATGAGGCCCTGGGTTCAATCCTCCTCCCTCCCCTGCTCTCCCCCTCCCC